>VWZN01008666.1:1468101-1500566 GCA_013396955.1 Regulus satrapa
CAAAACACCCAACAAAAACAACCTGAGGTCCAAGTCTCATTTTTGTGCAGCTACGGCGTCTCCAAGACAGCAAAGCTCTCAACAGACCACATCAGCTTGAGGGTCAGCTACCCTTACCACAAAGTCTCCTTGCAGATGTTGGTTTATACCCCCTCAACACAGACACTGGAGAGGTTTAAATTAGTCTTACCATCAGTGACTTCAGCTTCCCACAGCAGCAGATGCTGGCAAGTGCATCCAAGCAGAAGGAAGCATGCACATAACAGCTTCATTTTCATTTTTAGCTTTACAGATGGAAAAAAAAAAAAAAAAAAACCCAAAAAACTTTATATTCATTTTATTNTTGTCTTAATTTTATTTTGAAACATGGCTAAAAGCTCATATGCATGGAGGGAAGCTTGAGAAAAAAAAAAATCAGACTCCTGCAGCAATGCCTTTTAGTCAAGACCATTTTGATGACATTACAGTGACAAATACTCAGCCCTTCCTACAATTTTATACCTTCCTACACAGCAGGTGTTATCCAAGAAGATCTTGGGGAGCTATTATCATGGATAAACAGGGCATAAGACAGGAAATAAAATTTAATTGCTGAGACACGAGTCAAACTGCCATACTGGCACATCAAGAAGAACACTTAGCATGGGGGGTGTCTTACCAAGGGGTCCAACAGAATCATCATTCTTCAGAATTCCAGTCATTCTTGAAATATCTTCCTAAAGTTTTATCTCCAGTTCAGCCAGGAATTATAAAATTGCAGCAAACAGTACCAGTTTCATCACTTTAGCCTACATAAAGAAAATCCTCCTCAGCACACCCCCTTAAGCTTGTTAAAGAGGCCTTTAAGTAACATCCACAGGTGTTGCTGTTACTTCTCCAATTAGGGACCAGAGTTATGTCCTGGTGGGCACAGAGCTGATTAAAGCAGCTCCTAGCCTTCATAAAACATACTTATGTTGTATTTACTTTTTTTTTTCCCCTAGCCTTCGTCAGGTGCTTCTCCTTATGCCCTAAAAGAATAATGAAGAAACTTGTAGAGTGAGAGAATTTGGTTGTTTTGGCCTGTAAAAGGGAAAGCGTAGGAGTGATGTAATTGCAGCCTTCTTGTAACTGAAGGAGCCAAAAAGAAACATGGAGAGGGACTATTTGCTGACACCAGCTCTGCAGCGATGGGCTCAATGGTTATGAGGCACAGTTACCCCTCAGCATCATTCTCCAGTGCTCCATGCTCTTGAAGGTACAGCCCAGGGTGTTGACATGCAAGGTTTATTCCCCTTTCCACACTGCCAGCTGGCAAGTAATTTTCCTGGCCTACTTAATACTATTGTAATTTGTATGTTAATAAAATACGGTTGGAAAAAAAAAAAAATCACATGTGTGAAGTATGGCTGAAGACTCAGCAGGGGTGTTTCTGCAGTTCCTCAGGGAGTCAGCAATTCCTTCTGACCTTGAAACAAGAGACTGTAGGTGACAGGCTTTTATTGTTTTTACTTCCCTTTTTCACCCCTCCCCCCCCTTTTTATTTTTTCCTTTAAACTGTAAAACAACATAATATCTTACTAAAGCTCATTGTACATCACCTTACTGGTATATTGGGTCAGGGAGCCCATGGGTTAATCCTGTGATGAGTAATGAAACATAACTTATAACTACATTTAGGACTTCACCTCTTCATTGCCCCACATAGTGCCACTTGCTGTATTACCTATGGTGAACTGCCGCACTCAATTCACCTTCTCTGGGCACTACTTATTATTTTATAGGTCTCTAACATGTCACCTCTTCTCTGCCTTTGCACTAAAAAATATTTCTAAATGGCTCCTAACAGGAAAATCTCTGCTTTCATTTAATAAATCCTTTATGTCTCCTTATTCCTTGGTCCCTGGGAGAAGCAGCGTGGTCCAAAGAAAACACGTGCCATCATCTGGGAACCTGGGATTAAGCCTCCTTGGAATGTTATACCCTTAACACTCATTGTAGCCCAGCCACTTTCCCAGCTGCAATCCACAGTGAGCAGATATTTCCTTTGCCCCCTTTGACCAGGCTTTCCTGAAGCTGTTGCAGGGGATATGGCCCATGTGATCGAGACACAATTTACCTGAATCTGGGATTTTCTTGTAAGATAAGGCAGCAGAAATCACCCCACATGTCCTTGAGCTCCTGCCTTTGCACTGGCTGGTGGTTCCTTGTTGCTTTGTTAAACCTCCAGCAATGTTTGTAAGCACTGGGATGTTTATGTTGACTTTGACACACTACCACTCAGATCGCCCATATTAGAGTTGCATTGTTTTTTATGTGAAATATTGCAGCAGCTAATTGCAATTACCAGAAAGCATATACAAGAGAGCTTGTTGATTGCCAGTAGACAAAGACACTTTGGAAATCTTGGATTTTGCTATAGATGAAAGCCTATAAATTTTAAAATAGAATCCACGTTATCGTTTACAATTTCCGTTTGCGAACGAATTCTGCTAAACAAAATTGGCGGCTGATTAAGTAAACATTTATACATAAATAAAACAGTGAAGATCTCTTCAGTTGTTGAGATGCAGCCAGTTCAGTCTCTTGTAAATAATACAGTGATGAATTCTGGCATTACAGTACACGATAAAGCTACCTAGCCTCAAAGTCTTAGGCAAACTAATCCATACGCGTGAATCAATCAGTTCATTTTAGTCATACCAGCATTATATAAATGTCGCCAAAATCAATGCCTGAAAGATATAACAGATTAATAAGTCCTCATGCGGTACATCTAACTGGGATGCAAACCTACAGCAGATAACTTCACACTGAACACAGCTATACAAGTAGTTTGAATAAGTCACTTTAATAGAAAACTCAAGGGCAGGCCTGTAATGAGCAGGCATGGATGAGAAAAATCTGGTGCATTATTAATTTCAGACAATGCCAAGTTCTTTTTCATAATGTACATTTTATTAATGCTTTCTGTGATAGCATTTCATACCGGTTCACCACCAGGAGTACAGTAATTACAATGTATTAAGATTCATTCCATGCCTGAGGAGTAAGGAAGTCCAGTTAACGATATGGAAAGCAAGTGAAATGTCAATCAGTATTGACTCAGGGCTGCATTAAATCAAAACTCTGCTGGGTGGGTTTGGTAACAGCACCTCCCACACACAATTTTCACTGATTATCTGCCTCCCCCTCCTCACTGCTCATCTCCATATATGACCTCTGAGCCACTGATATATGGATGCAGTGGATGGGATTCATCCTTTTTATTAGGACTTGG
This sequence comes from Regulus satrapa, assembly GCA_013396955.1. Taxonomy (NCBI): domain Eukaryota; kingdom Metazoa; phylum Chordata; class Aves; order Passeriformes; family Regulidae; genus Regulus; species Regulus satrapa. The sequence continues at coordinate 1,471,361 of VWZN01008666.1, forward strand.
GGGTGGTCTGGAGAGAGAGAGAAACATTGGAGGTTGTTGTAAACACTTGCTGTTGTATTCCAAGAATAACTCTTCTAGACATAAAGGCAAGGGTTTAAGGTAAAGGATGATGGGATTGTCTGGGGAGATGAACTAATAGTGAGCACTCCAATGAAAAAAACTCCACCACTCAACCCAACCCAGGGGAGTTCTGCTTTCCTCCAATCTAGTAAAACCAGTAAATATCTTCTTTCCTGTACTTGCTGCCCCTAGGTTTTCCCTGTGCTGCACCTGAAACATCCCCAGGGTCAGGAAACCTTAGGATCAGGATTAAGCACTGCACTTTGGGGCCCTAGAAACCATAGGAATGGTCCCCTCATGTCTGTGAAAGATCGTGAACTTTCAAACATTTTGGAGTTACTTATTTTTGCTTAATATACTGGCTGACTTTCAGCACTTTTCCAGCACAAAGTCAGGCTGTGTTGCTCATATCTTTCACTATTTTTCTCCCTGAAAAAAAGGCTAACAGCCTTCACTGGGGAGGAAACCACAGACTCCCCAAGATGATTGTCACCTTGCCTGGGTACACTAAACAAAGCTGGAGAAGTGGGCAAAGGGGCAGGTGTCCACATGTGGCAGGTGAAAGCACAGTGCCTCCCGTGCACTGGTTTGAGACATAAATAAATGGCCTGATAAACACATACATCACTTGGCACTGGCAGTTGTTAGGTATTAATGGTAACGCACACAGCTGGATGACAGGAGGTATTCAAGTATTCAAGTGGAAAAGACTCTATCCCTGTAGCTCACCTTGGACCACTGCAAGTAAATTACCACTCTAGATGCCCACACCTCTCAGGAATTTGAGGCAGCTTCCAATTTCTGTTGATTGCTCATTCCTCATTCCTTGCAAAAAAGATAAAGGGGCTTTGGCCCCAGTGCTGTGCAACAGCTGTTTCATGCTATCTGGCTTCTGTCATGGGGAAGACACTTCATCTTGGCACTGCTTTCCTGCAAAATACTAAACTGAAGAGACTTCTAAGTCCAGAGAAAGCTATTGGGGGTAATTTTCAAAAATACCTGTTTTCTTCTAATGTATGGACTTCCTTCTGATTTCAGTTTCTAATTTCATTCTCTTTTCCTAATTTCCCTGCACTGCATGAATCTGAACAGTTGGACTCAGAGAAAATAAGGCATAAGTAAACTTTGGGTGGTGAATGATGAAAGGGAAACCCCAAAGCTCCTGTCCAACTTCCAGGAGGTACCATCCTGCTCTGGTGCTTCCAGATGAGCACTGTTGTGCCATGGCAGGGGACAGTGGATGACAAGTCAATGCAGAGCAGACATTTACCAGTTCTCACTCAGCTAACACCATCCCCCCTGCCTGCCAAGCCTCATTCCCTGGAGAGGTGTGGACTCCCCACTCATGCTACTAAAGCTGGACCTAGCAGTGTTACTTATGACTCCTCAAATGTGTTTGGGCACATAAAGGGCAGTACAACACACACATCCATTTTCTCTCCTCTCTCATGGACATAGCTACACGGACACGGGGACCCACACTGGCTGGCAGCCCCCCGAACCAGACACAGCCTTGCACACGTGTTCACACAAACAGAGAACTGCACAGACAGGCACTGGCTGGCATGAACACAGAACGTGTCTAGGCATGCCTCCATTTGGCCAGCCCAACAGTTGGCCCAACACCATTAATAAGCCTTCAGGGTTTTTTTTTTTTTCCTTTTTTTTTTTTTCCCGTTTTTTTTTTTTTTGTTTGTTTGTTTCTTTTAAACTAATGCTAAAAGCCTGGGGATCACCACGTTGATGGGGTTTGCATCCCTCTGATGATTTCTGCCCATCCCACCCTCCCCCCTCCCACAACTGCACCAAGCAGTCCAAGTCCTCTGTGGGCTGTAGCTATTTACACCAGCGGAGACCATGGGACCAGTGAGTTCACCCTGTTTACAGGGACTAGGGAGAAATGTCTGCCAAATCCTCTGCTGGACAGGTGCATTCTCCTTCAGGTGCCTCCTGCACCCGTGGTGATGGCACAGCTTGGCTGCGAGAGCGTGCGCCAACCTCCAGCAGGCAGATCCTGTGGGTTCCCATATATCCATCCCCAGCTGAGCTGATTGAGAAACGCTATCTTCAAGATAATAAGGCTTTTTTTTTTTTTTTCTCAAAAAAATATTTCTATTTACACAAGACAATAAAATCTTTCCCCCAAGCTTTCCCCCAAGAAGCTTTGGCCAAGTGGAGCTGCTGCTGGACACATGTGCCAGTCCCTATTTACAAGCAACAGCTTTGCTTGACAGTACTCTGCTGGTACATCAGCTTCTTCTGGTGTAAGGACTACTTCTCTGTCCCCCCTGGTCCTTCCCTTGTTGGTTCTTCGCACTGACAGGTCTGTATTTACAACAGCAACCTGGATCTGGCAGGTTTCCCTTTAAACACCCCAGCTTGAGAGCATAGAGAGAGTCTCAGGATAGTGGATTAAGCACACTCAGCCATCTTTTAAGTGTTATGAAGTTGCAAAGTCAATGTTCGAAGCAGGTGAAAATAATTTCTTATAACCAAAGACGATTTTCACCCATTCTGCTCATCTTCAAAAAAAAGACGAGTGACCAGACAGCGAGGGCACTTCCCAGGGTGCTGCCATGCACAGGGCAGTGGGAGTCTCAGCTGGGCTGTTCTTTCCTTGGGGATGCAAGGATTTGTTGAGGGTTTGGTTGAGGCCGGTTTCTCTTGCCTCTCCTGTTGCGCAATCCCAAGTGAGGGACGGGTGAGCTGAGGCACAGAGGAGCTGAGGTGGTGCACTTGCACGGGCAGGCCGGGGCAGGCTCATGGGGTCCCCAGGCACTAGATGACACTGTCCTCCATGGTGACTCGCCTGAAGACTGGCTCCTGCTTGGGCGTCCTCCCGCCTTCTGTGAAAAACAAGGGGAGAGCAGGTAAATCCCTGGAGCAGGATCCTGCAAGCACCAGCAGCTATTTTCAAGAACATTTCCGTCCCCAGACAAAGCAGGGGATGCCTGGACTTGCCTTGAAAAGGAAGGCTTGCTCAGGGAAGGTGAATGTATTTATGGGTGAGCATCACATTGGGAATCTCCTCCCACCCTTTTTATTGAATTTGGTGCAACAGTTTTGCCTGGCTTTGGCCCCACACGACCCAGTAGTTAGCTGTACAGCAGCATTAGCCACTGCTGCCCACTGCTCTGCAGAAGAGTGACACTGAGGTGCCTCTTCGCTCCTCTGTGTTTAGCACATCACTGAGCTGCAGCCACCAGTTTGTATCAACAAGGGATTATTTAAGAAAACTGCATTTTCTGTTGTGTCCCCCCTGCCCCTTAATAATAAATATTCAGTATAAATGACAACAGAGTAAACAGATTTGTTTTGATATCAGACATTATCTGAAGGGCACTTTACATCCTGAGTGCTCCTCTTTATAACTGCCTTTATAATCACTGCAGCCCAAGGGAGGAAAGCACCTCCTTTCACAAGCTCACATTGGGAGGACACAGGCAAATGCAGGCGACCACATGCAGGCTTTTCTACAAATTGTATTTCAGGGAGATCTTAAGATAGGCTAATCACATCCAAGAAGAATCAAGAGTTATTTTGGAGCCATTTTCTAAGCATAAATAGTTTCACTCTGTTTCTCACCCTCCCAAATATATGCTGCTCTCTATGGCGCCAAAGGGAAAGTGGTGGGGGCAGAACCAGCAATTTTTCAGGTATCTCCCAGCTTGGCCATTTTGGCTGATCTTTTGGGGTTTTTTTTCTGAGGAGGAATGACTTTCATCCTTTCCTTGTTGCTCATCTCTTTTTTTCTTAGTAGTGGGATGCATTTTCTCCTTTCATTTCCACTGCTGTTAGCTCAGTGGGCTGCTTTGCATTGCAGTATAAACTGTCAGCAGTAGAAAATGTCTGGGTGCACAGTGTGTAAAGAATAAAGAAAATTTTAAAAATCACACCTATTTAATATGTAGCACTCTTCCTGGCTGATATCAACAGAAGCTTAAGCAATGAGGCCTTTTATCTCTAAGTTTGAATAAGCAAGCAAGGAAGTGAGTGAGGGGAAGGTGACCAAAGGGCAGAGCTGAGGTGTTTGCACTGAAAAAAAAGTCCTCTTCTATTTATCAGGAAGGGACCATCTCAAAAAAAAGAAGAAAAAAACCAAAAAAACACAAACCCACCCCTAAAAGCTGGTTTGTCTGCAAACCATTAATTTTTTTTTTGTTTGGTTTTTTTTTTTTTTNTGGGGGTTGTTTGGTTTTTTTTTTTTTTTTTTGTTTTTTTTGTGAGGAAACCAGGGACTGGCCAGAGCAGGCACTTGAGAGCCACAGCAAAACTTTAGCTGCCTCAAATATGCCTCCCATCACACATAGTTCTAATTCCCCAGGACTTTACACTTCTCTCTAGCTGCCTACAGAAAGCACCTGAGAAACTTTTTCAGCTAGAGGACAAAGCCTTGCCAGAAATTAGGGGCTTTTTCTTTTACTTCCCTCCCACCATTTTCTCACACCCCCTTTGCAGCTTTTGTGCAACCAAGTCCTCAGAGATGCTTGGGGCACAGTGCTTGTTTCACAAGTGGAATACCCAGTCATCTTCCACCCAGTTTGTGGACAGCTTGGTTTTCAGCATTCTTCCTCCAAAGCTATTTTTGAGTGGATATTACCACAGACTCGTGCCCACTGAAAGGTGATGCCATTGCTGCTGGTGGGACATAGGCTGCAAGGCTCAAGGTTTTCTGCCACAGGGACCAAAATTTAACTCTGCCTGAGATGCCCCCAAGAGAAGACAGGCTGAAACCAGTTTTATTATTGCTGTAATTTGCCCACCAAGCACTCTTCTGCTGGAAATAACCTTTACAAAGGTGTAACACAAGATGCAGTCCATTGTAAGTGGAATGTCTGAGATATTTTATCATCTGTACAAGTATTGCCATCACACCAGCTAAGGAGATTGTGCAGCAGCTTTGTTTGTATCTTCAAAGTTGCTGTTTGGGGTTTTAAGCAGCACTGTTAAAATACCAAGCATTTGCTTCCAACACATAATAATTGCTCTGTATACCAATATTTTTTGTTTATTTATTGAGGTTTTAGCTTGGGTTTTTACATGTGTATAGTGTATTTAAGGAGTAGAAATATAATAAAATACGTGAAGGGTAAAGAAATGAAAATATAGAAAATACTTAGGATGAGGTTTTGTTGTTTTTTTTTTTTTGTTNATATGTGAAGGGTAAAGAAATGAAAAGATAGAAAATACTTAGGATGAGTTTTTTTTTTTTTTTTTGTGTTCTTGGCATTTTCCTGAAGAGACTATCACCATCTGTCTGGCATCCTGAACACAATAAACAGTAAGCACCTGTAAAAAGCTATTCTGATATGGAAAAGGAAGATTTCCAAGCTATCCTGGCTAGTCTCAATATTTCAGCTTTAAACAGACTGCCTCTTCTGAACTGGGATGATAAATGATCTGATGTATGATCCCTGCATCCCTAGGGCTTGCCAAAGCCTTTGGAAGAGCAAAACTGGCCCAGCTGCCTGTGCTGAACGAAATGTCCCTCAGTCCAGAAAGGGGAGTGCTGCTGCCTCCCAGGGGTGCTGCAGTGCCCTCCCCTGACTGCACTGCTAATGCCCCCACTGAGACAGTCACTGAACAATCCAGGGCTGCCTTCCCTGGGAGCACTAATCACAGATTTGATCTGGCTTCAGCTTTACACTGAAGGATGTCCTCCACACCGTTATCAGAGAGCCTGCAACAACATGACATTTATATAATGTTCATGAGCCCAGACTATTTAAACCCTAAAATATTCATTAAATAAAATTTGCATAGAGTGTAGCTCTATGAATGCAGCAGATAGCTAAAAATAAAGTACTTTTCTTTGTAAAGGTAAGGAGGAGATCAGCATGTGACAGATGACCAAGCCTGTGCTCTTAGGCTTTCCTGAGACAGGTTTTTAATAAGATGAGCTATCTTTCTATCCCTTTTGACTAGGCAATTCTGCAGGGTATTACATTCTTCATAACCTAGTGAGATCAAGGGCACATGGGAGAGTGACAGAGAGGCCAGCTGGTCAGGGAAGGGGGATGCAGCAACAGGGACACACACACAGACACAAAAGGACCCCCAGGAGCTCTGTGTCTCCCCCACCACCACTGTTTCCCCTGGCCCTCTGTGGTACCTCATTGCTTATTACCTGGGGCAAGGGAGGAAGGAAAAGGATTGGTAAACAACTACAGATGTCAAAGAAATAAAGCAACAGGGAGAAATGAACAGGACTTTGGTAAGCAATTTTGCCCACACAGTGCTTCCCAAGGTGTGATGAATAGCCCCCATTCACAGCAACCTTCCAAGCCTACAGGGTCTTTCTTGGCATGCCTTTTGCCTTGTATTTCTCCTTCATGTTTCAGGGATATCTTAGTCTTTTCTGGCTCTTGCAGAAAATGGGTGGGAATTGCCTACTGTAGTCAGTGTCCTTAAACAGTAAGCTGATGTGTCAGGTCTTTATGGGGTGGTCTGCAATGGGATTACACAGGAAAAATAACTCAGTCCTGCACAAATTAGGAGAGAGTGAAAAAAGGTATTCATAAATTGTAAAGCATCCTAAGATGATTTCCAGGAAAATGCAAAACATGGAGCCTTCTACTTCTTCACCCCCCTCCTCCCACCTGCAAGAAAGGCTTTCTGAAGGGACAACTCAGTCAATGGATCAACATTAACAGTCCTCACTCCAAACATGCCTGCCAGCTCACGCTTCCCAAAGGTGGCCCTGTGTTTCAGAAAATGGTCTGTGTATCAGTTGATGTTTTCATCAGATCAAGCACTACCTCTTTGCCTCTATTTTATCTGCTTCATTTCTCAAAGTGGGATGTTTGTTGCAGTTGAATGATGAAGCTTTAATCTTCTCCCTATAAGGTAAATCTGGTTTGGTTTTCTCTGTTTTGTTTTGTTAATGGAGCTCCAGGAAAGAAACCTTGAGTACGGGGCTGAATATCCCCTTTTACCCAGCCTACAGAGTTATGTGCCCCAAGCATGAGTATGGATTTAACACCATAATCACTACTGCATTTTCATCAAGTTTTTCTCTCATATTCTTGCCTTGGCTCAGCATTAAGAAATGCCTTAAAAGTTTTGCAGCTCTCCCTCATAACCCAGGAGCATTGTAGGCACTGAGGACTTAATAATGAGTTGATTTTCACATGCTACAGTCTGCACAGAAGACATTGTTGCCAGTCACTTTTCAACAAGCTACTTATCAACAAGCACCAACCTTCACCATGCCCATAATTATCTGACAACAAAACCTCTTCTCAAGGGGAAGAAAACTCCAAAAATAATCTGTGTCCTGCTCCCCTTCATAAAACACCCCCAGTATATAAGGGTTAAACCACTTTTTAGCTTAATAAAATTAATAATATAGATTTTCCCTCTATGTTGTGATTCAGCTGTTTTCTAAGTCATAAGAAGCACCAACAGGGAATCCTGTGATGTCAGAAGAGCCCGAGGACAGAAATAATCAGCTTGAAAATAAACAGCTTTTTTTTTTTTTTTTGTTGGTTTTTTGTTTTGTTTTGGTTTTTTTGTTTTGTTTATTTTTTTCAATCAAAGTGTTAATAAGCAGGGGTAGGCTAACAAAGAGAAGGAATGGAGAAGATGGGAAAAACAGCCTGCGCACTGGTAAACTTGAAATACATAAAAGGGCTGGGGAAGAACCACCATTTGTAGTATAAGAAGTTAAAGATTTTTCAGCAGGACCACCCCATAGCAAATCCACCACTGGTTTGTTCTTGCAGAGTTTCAGAAACACTGGTAAATGCTGAGTTCATCACCTGCCTCCCACTTCACCATGATGGTATTTCCTAGGGCATATCTCAGCCTTGGCATTAACTCAATTCCACCATACCCCTGGAAAACTATTTTTATTGAGTCTAATACAGTAAAAGTGTTTTTCCTTTCCCCAAAATAAGAGGTACCTCAGTTATTTAAAGCCTCAGCAGCCTCTCTTGGACTGCTACATGGATTGCTGTGACCACAGGGTGTGAACCACCTGCTGTACCTACAAGAGTAGAACTATCCACTTCCATTGCTGCTGGCATGGAAAAAAAAAGAATGAAACAGGGAAGCAGCATCAAGAGCAAAATCACAACCTGGCTGGCCAGTGGTTGCTCCACTATCAAGTCAGGTGATTCCCCAATATTCAATAGGAAATGCTCCCCTGCCAAAACCCAGACCCGCCAAGAGGCACTGCTGTGAGGAGTGGCCTCTTGGTGCCACATGGAGTTTCTTCCCCAAGCTGTTTTGGCCTGAGTGGTGGCAGGAAGGACTCAGGTGACTCAAACCCAATTTTTTTGTAGGCTGTGAATACCACCAAATACCATCACCCCTGGTTCTCTTGCCCACCACTGTCCCAATATGAAAACAACCCCAGGATGGAGCCGAACTGCTCCACTGATCTGCTGCTGCTGCATTTATTCTCCAGCACTGGGAGTATCTTGTTTGACATGAACCTCACCCACCTGCTTTTGGCTTTCACCCAGAATTGATAGGACTTGGATAGGGAGTTAAATGGAGACAGTACCAAGCCCTTAAGCCCAGGCCATGGGAGGGCTTTGCAAAAAATCACTGAAAATTACCAATCATATCCAGAAGTGGTTATTTTCCCTATCAGCCTTTCCAGTCCATTTTGTGGTGTTCTGTACTCCTCACTGCACTCAAGGGATTTAAAGGGGAAGTCTGGAGGAGAGCAGCCAAGTGCCAGTGGGCCACTGGCAGAGGTGGGGCAGGAAGGACGATGTGGCCAAGGATGGTGAGGGTGCTTTGCACATGCCCGGAGCAAGAAAATAAAGAGACAGCAAACAATGACCGAGAAGGCCTAACGGGGACTTGTTTTACTCTTTGACATGCTACCAGCAGTTTTTAATCTCAGAAAACCCAAATTAAAAAACAAACAAACAAAAAAAAAAGGAAGAAAATTAAGAAAGGAAAAAAATTACAATGATTAAGATACGACACGTGAAACACTATACTCAAATCATCCGTGTGTCGTTGGCTACTTTATACAGTAGGCACAAAATAGACCTAGAATCACCTGCAACAAATGTCAACCAGTGTTGTTCTTGCCCCTAAATAAGTACCACCAGCCTGATATTTCTAGTCAGCCACAGCTGCATAACCTTTGTGCTTAAATTTCTCAGCTTAGGCCTCCTTTCTTCGGCACTGCTCACACATGCCATAAAGGAGTGGAGACTCATACTGAAGACATTAATGGAGAGAGGAACAACAACGACAAAAAAAGAGAGATTAATTGTACAGTACATACATACAGTATCTTCTAAATCGTGATCAGTTGTTTATTGGTTGGCAAACAAGCTTCACTTTTACAACAAATATTAGTAATGAGGTCATTCAACTGTTGAGACCGTACAAAATGATCATAAATTAAAAAAAAAAAAAAAAAAAAGAGAGAAAAAGAAGAGTTCATACTCCGTGCTGCTAATTTACCTCCAGAAAGCCTATGTTACTTAAAAACCCGGTCAAATAAATAAATTTCCTGTTAGGAAAAATAATGAACAGAGGACTTTTTTTTTTTTTTAATTAAAAATCACTGCAAAGTACTTTTTAGCTCACTACGCGTCAATCTATTTTTCTTCTTAACCACTGCAGTACAAGTGCCTAAACCGGGGACCAGACTGAGCCGAGAAGGCCCTTTGCTCCTCCAGGGAAATGGCCGTCTCCTGTAGAACCCCCACTACGACTACAAAATCCCCTCTCAGTCCCTGGATGCGCCCCGACGGCCTGGCTGAGGGGCTATTCACCAGAGATGCTCCACAGAGATGATAAGGATTATCATCACGATCGGTTGTGCACTGACAATGAGGAAGTTTGCCCTGCTCTAGTCTGCCAAAAGGTCTGCTGGCAACATGCCGGCTGAAAAAGGTTATACAGCGAGGAAATTAAAAGACTGCCTTGGCTGAAAAGAAATGGTGATGGTGTTACTAAAAATGGCTCTTATAAAGTGATGTTTGGGATTTTTTTTTAGCCCAGTGAATTTTTTTACTGGGATGGGAAGGGGACAGAGGGAAGGGGCAGTGGAAGAGGCAAAACAAAATTTATAAAAAAAAAAAGAAGAAAGAGTTATGAAAAACCTTGCTCCTACTGGTAGACAAACTTACAAGACCAGCACAACAGAAAAAAGTTCTTATTTTTTTTTCCACTACATTAACAGGGACGCAAGTTCTGGAGGAACAGAAAGCAGACTATATGTGCAATGCTAGTATCTGTACATTACATAGAAATTGTTCGCTTCTCTTTTTCTGCCATTAGTTTTTATCATCCGTTAATACAGCAAAATGTAAAATATGCCTTTAGCACAGGATTCTAGGATTCCCTTCCGTCTCATTAAATTTGTTTACGTTTTGTTTGCTCCCACAGCAAAGGGCGCTGCAGTGAAACCAACTTGTGAGTGACCATAGCCCATGATGTGATCAGGATTGGTAAGAAAGAGTTTTGCTAGCTTGTTTTACGCAGCGCTCCCACCTAGATGCGTCATCGCTACTAGTTTCAAATGCACATTTTTGGCCTTTTATTTCTTTTTTTTTTCCCTCTTAAATCAGGTCCTCGGTATTAAGAGCAACACAGCATCAAGGATTGTTTAAACAAACACGGCATAACTTGAGAAGGCCACGAAGTGTGCCGTTATCTATCTCTTTCATTAACATAATGAAGTCTGTCTGGAGGGAAGAAGGATGGGAAGATAAGGGGGGCACAGCAGTTACTGTCCTCTCCAGGCCGGCCTAAAAATTCCAGTAAAAAAAGTCTGAGAATTTCCTTTTGAACAGCATGAAGGTTTAGGAGTACACACAATATTACCACTGTTTGGATTAACTCAGAACAGTAAACCGAGCATTACGGAGAGTCTTTTAGCTGTCTCTTTGCTTAATTTTTGCTGAATCTTCTATAGACTAGTGACCAAGTGAGCGGGTCCTTTTGCATTGCCGTCCGGAGAGGTTCCCTCTTTGTTTGGCGGGACTATAAAACCGTCGCTGCTGCCTCGACCTAGCTGGTAGTAAGTGTGTAGCTGATGGACGTGGTTCCTGGAGCCAAGATTGGGCATGCTTTTGTAGTAAACATCATCGGCATCGCCACCGCCGCTTTTCGCTGGTGGAGGATCGGTCTGGGTGCTGGCGGTGACGCTTTCCGCCATGGGCATGCCAGCCAGCGCAGGCATACTGGTGTAGAGAGAATCCCTGTTGGGCGACTGCAGGTCGTCCGTGTGCTCGTTGGTCAGCAAAGGGAAAAAGCTCTCGCTGTTGTCTTGCGGGATGCGACGCCGACTGTACAGGTGGGGCTGATGGTTGTCCGCTGAGTACACCCGGGGAGGCAGCAGTGGGGCGTCCGACTCCTCATGGATGAGCTCCAGGCCAAGGCTCTCCTCATGGGTGAAGGAGGTGGCGTCATCCAGCACGATGGCATCGTCCTCGCTCCCACCGCCCACGCTGTTGACGAGTTTGTTCATCAAGTTGCGGCTCTGCTCGCTGGAGCGCTCATGGTTGTTCAGGTAGGAAGGGATGTAGTTGGAGGTGAGTTCCTTCAGGATCTTTTTCTCGAGGGCGTTCTCTGTGTGGTTGTACCCGCGGTCAAGGATTTGCACGCAGTTGCTGAGGTACTCGCCGCTGGCGATGCTGTAGCTGTTGCCGTGATTACCATTCAGTGGTAGAGTATCCGTGACACTTGTATCCCTGGCATTGTTCAGAAGCCCCTCTGAAAAACATTACACAAGAGAGGGTGACTTGTACAAACAGGACACTCATGCAGGACGTGCACACTCAAACCCCTTTCCTAGGCTGCCACGGCTGTTGGGGCTGGGCAGCAAGGAGAGCGTCACAGCCAAAACGGGAGGGCGCAGCTCCATCTAACCAGCTGGTGGTCAAGGGCTTCCCATCAAAAAAAATGGAAAGCACTGTCAAGTGTATGACTTGATGTGGTAACATCCAGCCAGAAGGATCACTTTCCCTGGCCAGCATTCACCTACAGCTCTTGTGCTCTGTGTATCCCTGGGGGAACTGAACAATTCATGATCTTGGGCTGTTCCAAACTGCCCTCTCTCTAGGAGCTTTGGAGGAAGGGGGCAATTCCTTTCACTGAGGGAAATGTATTTTCAGCCCAGGCTAATTACTGCTAAAGCTTTGTTGGGAAGTGTGCCTTTCCTAGAGGAAAAAAAAAGTCTGCTCTCCCCTTTCTGTGGGCAGGCTGTCAGGATAAATAAGGACTGAATGGCAGGATTCAGGGAGTAGCAAGGGGGAGGCATGAAGTGCATCCTCGGCCAGGATTTTCTGGAGCAAGGATAAGTGCCCTACCTCTTTTGGCTTAAGGGCACAACCAAAATTATTTACTCCACACTGGCCAAGTGGGGATTTTCTAATACAATTGATGTTGCAGGCAGCTGTTCTGGGGTCTTATGAAGCTTTTAAAAATAGCTCCTATTCCACCTGCAAAGTTAAAGCACTGGGTTCAGCAGAGGGTACAGCAAGTACCATCATTGCCATGGTATGATGGGCTCATGGGAACCTGAGAGGAGTAGCAGGGTCTTGGGGTGTCCCTGCTCTAACCGCCTCTTAAATCTCCACAGGTGTCTCAATGCTGACAACATAAGGCTGGAGCTCCACTTGTTCCCAAAGCACTGTGGAAGATGGCAGGGAAGTGCTTTGAGAGCAATGCTAGCATGAGTGGGCAAGGGAAAAGAAAATCAGGTCCAACAGTTAAGCCACCATGCTTTTGTTTGGTTTTTTTGGGGATCATTGGTCTCCTTGGAAGGAGAGCAGGTGTGGAGATGCATGAAATAACTTAGAACCTCTCAGCTAAGTGCTTCAGGCATTGCCAAAAAGTGGCAAGCAACTCCCAGCAAGGCACAGTGGATCAGAGAAGTCATTAAACTGAAAATTTCAGATGAACAGTTGTTCATACCATGCTTAGTACATGGCATGTGTACCTTCTGAAAATACAGGATTCAGTCTATATCTGCGATGGAGTAGTTGCTGAATGTCAAGGGCTGGAAAGTGCTACTGAAGGCTTCTTCTTGCATTTGAGTGAAATGCCTCAAATGTGTCAGTCCACTTTTAGGTTTCTGAAGCTTAGAGGGTGCTGCTGTATCCTGGATTCCTCAGAAAATGAGGGAACTATGCCAAAAAATCAACTAGCCATCACAGACATAGAGCAAAGCCGTTGATTTTCATGGTGAAAGCTCTCCAACCGAGTCACGATGCTTAGGGAGAAATGAAAAGTGAGCATTTTTGGGGGAGGGCTGTATGTAATGGGTGACAGGTACAACAGCATCTGTTGATGGTTATGTTGAGTAACATATGCATTGAGACACTGAGCACTGTGCTCCTGCTGCCAATGCATAGATCTGGGGTTTGGTGCAGAAATAAAATGGGAGGCATTGCAGGTGAGACCAGAGTGGGGGCTGCAATGAAACGCGCCGTATAAAAATGCCATGACCTCACAAATAAAAACATGAAGATGAAAAAAAAAAAAAAGAGCATACACAACTAAATGAGAAACTACGCTGGGCAAACGATACCACAAAAATGAGAAATAAACAAAGAAAGCATCATCTAATCTCATCTATATATATATGTACACATACATATATATATACATAAATACATACACACGCATACACATATATATACATATGTCTATTCATAGTCTTTCGATTTCAAAACTGTGAGATTAATTTCCTTTATTAACTACATCATCTATATGTGATGCAATAAAAGTGAACTAAAAAAAATTACATTTGATATGCAATGTTTAGCTTTACTCCCATACTTGTCTCTCTGTAGGGCTCTAAACGACAGCATGAAGAAAAGGAAAGAAAAAACAACAAGTAAGCTTACAGCGACAGTAGGAGAAACATGAGTAAAAAGCAAATTGATGATATGCAGAAAAGAGAGTTAACGGAAATAATTTCCACTGCCCAGAATACATGAATTTGTTACAAGGTTTATTTCAGGTTAAAAATATTGACATTTTAGACAGAAAAAAAATATTTTACGCGCAATATTCAATAGTCTACATTTTTTTATTAAAAAATTATCACATTTAAACTGTTTTCCAATGCCATTATAAAATGTTCAGCGTGCAACACAAATGAAGAAATAATGCCAGGAAATTTAAGAAAAGTTTAAAGCTGGTAACGGTCATGCTTGAAAAGACAGGCACTGTCATTGTCACTTCCAAAGTCTTAAAATGAATGGCTTTACTTACTGTTAGGTATAATAACCCCTGGCAATTGAAACTGAAATCTGTTTCCTTGCTAAAAATGTTTTGCCGTCCATCTTTTGCAACAGTGCTTTGTAAGAGTATGACTTTGCTCATCACAGGGCTGCTGGCATTTTACAAACTTTGATAAGTCAGATTTTTACTTTAACCAAACATATGGCAAACTACATGGACTTGGCAAAAAAAGAAACAACAAAAAAGAGGAATATTAGTTTGAATAATGGCATTGCTAAAATGAAACTATTAAGAAAGGCTTAAAACAAGAAAAGTCAGAGAATAAGATGGAGAGGCAGTGATAATGCTCAGCTTCCCACTCCTCAGTGATCTGTGGCCCATTGGATTCTAAGTAGAGCTTGTTAATGGTCATTAATGCTTGTGAATGCCTTCTCTCAAAATTAGTGGTCATTAATGCTGGTGAATGCCTTCTCTCAAAATTAGTTTTGACAAGAGGTGTTGGGATGTTTTCCTGCTTTGGAGAGACTGAGCCAGTGTATGTCCCTCAGCTTCCAATGACAGTGCACTTGGACCCTCAGCTACCACCCCCTGCTTCCTCTATGCTGTGTCCTATCAAGGAAACACTTATGCCACTGGAACATGGGAATTTGGCCTTTAAGGGTCTGATTGCCTTCATCTTTCCTTCACCTCTTTCCAAGTTCTTTTAGGACTTCCTGCCCCTGTTGATTGTCTACCACAGATGTGGCAGGTTTGGGGAGGAGAAAAGAAACAGGATCAGCTCCTTGCTCCTTAGGGTGTCCTGCCCCATCCACAGCCAGAACCAGAAGTGGTACATGAAGGTGTTAAAAAAAAAGTCAAAATCCTTAGTGATGTGGAATGAATTAGTTGGATGGTGTTAGCTAACAATGCCTCACTGCATGCCAGCCACAGCCAAGGCACACCCAGAGATGATGACAGCAGCTACTTTTACAATGCACTCTCCTGGCTTTAGCATTGCTGCTGGTGCAGCATCCACCAATGGCCACCAAGACCACTAGGCCTGGTTGGTCTTGCTACCCTTAATTTCTGCCACAGGATCTCCTAATAGTCACAGTTTGTAATTGTCCAGGGACCTAACTAGTTTGAAAACGAATAGCTCTACCAGTTCTACGGTCATTAACTAACTCCTGAAAGTAATGGGTTGGGTTCTGCTCCCTCTGAAGTCAAGGGCAAAGCTTCAGGAGCTTAAATGGGACCAGGTTGGTCTCATTCACTTTCTTCACCTCCCATGGATGAAGCCTGGATAGTTTTCTCTGTTACTTATCTAACTGTGTTGAACAGAATAGGAACTGAAAAAAAAAAGCAGCTATTTTTGTTTTATTTTGGTTTTATTTACCCTTAGCTCAAGTAACTGCATCAGAGTCTCGTATTAAAAATTTGAAGAACACAAAATGACTAAAATACATGTAACATACGTTTCTGCCCGGATCACCTGGATTCAGCGGAAGCACCCAGACCTGAACATCAGGACTCCTCTTAAGGCAAATGCCGACCCAGCATTACCTGTTGCCATTTGATTTAAAAGACTCCCACACCTCAAGGTTATCATGCAAGAAACTAGTCAGAACATTGAAGTTCATTTCAACATTTGCAGTACACTGAAAATTCTCAAAATTCAGAGCATTTCATGTTTAACAGTAGCCGCTTTTTAAAAAAGCATTCTTGAAAGCAAATTTATTGCACAAAGCATAGTTTAGGAAATTAATAAACAGCAAAAAGGTCAAACGAGTGCTTTCCTTGTGCTTTGAATGCAAAGACCCTACTGATACATCTATTTCTGTCATTAAAAAACATGCTGCCATAGAATAAAAAGGGGGCTTTCCTGCTTGCATTAAAACCACCATTATTTTCTTTCTCTGGGATATCCTTTAGTGGGATGTGATGCCTTCATTGAGACTGGAGAGCTGACAGAGTGCTGGCACACTTGCACAGGACTGCAGCACTACTCTGCAGTGATTCAGCCACCTTACAAGTAAGACCAAAAAAAAAAAAATTCCCATGGAACTAGCAGAACAGGATGGAACCACCCTGGAACACCCAGAGACAGGAGCTGTCAGTGCTTCATACTCCCCATCTCCTCCTCAGGTCCTACTTAAACACATCTGCCTCTCCCTCAGGGAAGCACCAGGACATCAGTTTACAAACATTGTCCCTACCCACAGAAGCCAGAGCAGAGACAGACATGTAGGTGACAAGAGAGTGATTTCCATAGCAGAAACCTACATTAGGTACAACTGACTCTTCCTCTACCTCTTTTCTGTTACCAAAAGAAAGATATAAAAAATTATCTAAATTCACTACATCTTTTTTTCTATTATTTTTTCCCCTAGTAGCACAGATAAAATGTATAAATGCAAACGGCAAAACATTTCTTATCTCAGCTCTGCTCTTTGGAGCTGGCCTACACTTCTTGCTTCAACTGTCATTTTTCTTAGAGATCAAGGGCAGTTTTGTTTTATTTTGCATTTTACTCTCTGTGCAAACCAGCGCACTGCTGACCACATTTCTCTAGGCCATTTCAAATGAGAGCAGCTTTGGTGGCAAAGGCCAGTTTAGCTTCACTTACCTTCAGTGGTGTTCCTGTTTCTGAAATGAATGGTTTAACAAGGAAATGTGCTGACAACAAAGAGAGGAATGGATGTGTCCGACAAAACATACACACACACACACACAAGTCCAAAACAATACAAAAGCAAGGAGACTGAATTAAAAAAAAAATCAAAATCAAAACACTATGAATGCTTTGAGTAAAACTGACAAGAGTCTTTCAAAGTGAATTGGATCGCTCATGGAAAAATTGCATCTGGAAGATGGAAAGGTGCACTGAAATGAAAAGAAGGGGAAGGGATCTTTTTTTTTGTGCCCAGTTCCAAAAAAAAAAAAAAAGTGTGTGTGCGTGGGGAGAGAAAAAGAAAAAGGAAGAAAAAAAAAAAGAAAGAAATGGGCAAAAATAAGCCACAGAAAATGGAATTCTCACTAGAAAAAAATAGGGAGAAACTCCAGCACACCTTGTGCGTTGTACATGCTGACAGAAGGGTTGTTATAGACCGCCGATTCCCCGAGCAATGTATTATAAGGGTTGTTAGTGCCATGAGGACGAAGCAGAGCATTGGTTATAAGATGATTAGCCATGGCTCCTGGAGCAGCCCGATAGAAAGACAGAGAAAAAAAACAACAAAAAAGGTCAATCAGGCAAATGTGGTATTAAAAAAAAGGGAAAAAGAACATTCAGAATGACAACAGTTGAAATAGTCCTGATTACAAGCAGCCAGCTAATTAGACTCGGAAAACTGTATGCCACTAAAGCAGAACAGATGTTACTGACGATGCACAAATCCAAACCAATGCAAAAGAAAATGTATCAGAAAGCGGATAAGCTACATTTATGGTGGTTCCCCAGTTGCTCGGAGTGTAAGCAAGGCTGCGCCCACATGCTTGCTACAAAGAAAGAAAGGAAGATGGCAGCCTACACAATGTAGGGGGAAAAACTCTCTGGAAAGTGCCAAATGAATAATAATAAAAAAAATATATATAATGACTAACAGACAACAGCACATTCAACTCCCACTATGTGCTAGGATCTCTTTTACCGGTCCTTTGCAACACATCTACATCAAAAAAGCAGAATTAAAGAGAAAGGATGGAGAATGCAGTCTGTCCAAAGGCTCTCAGCATTTCTCAGACAGCAGCTGTTTCTCATGTCTAAGAGGACAAGTTTCATGTCAGCTGCTTCCCTGATACCAACATCAAGAATACCCACAACCACCTGAATCCATCTTAGAAGGTCAAAGAACTACAGCTCCATCAGGAATTTCTATCAGGAATTATATTCCTGGCCACAAAGAGCATGTTTCAAGGCTCCCTGTGTGCCCCACAAACACCTTGTTTACCCACTCCCACACCTCTTTGCTGCTGTTTCCAAGCACTCCACCAGCAGTTGTCCTTTACTCTTTGGTTTATCCCTTGGAGATGTAGCCTCTGGACCTGTGCTTTTCAGGAGCAACGTGGCTTGGCAGGTGGCTGCCAAGACCTACCTCAAATTCTACTGCAGGCATCAACCCAGGAAGGAAAGTCTCCCCCTACCTTTTAGCTGAGCTAAAGGATGAAAAACCCTTAAGCCCTTGCTCCAAACCTTTTCTGATCTCCAGAGATGTCACCAAATAAAAAAAACTTGCCCTTCAGGGCCATTCCCACTGAGTTCTAGAGCAGGAAGGATGACCATGGTTTTTAATTTTCAGGACTTAACTGTAAAGACAAAACCTTTCCACCAGGAAAGTAAATACTTGGTGGGTCAAGTGGAGCTAGTTAGGGCAGGACTGTCAGAGGACTCAGGTGACCTGGCTGTCATCAACATTCAATAGCTTCAACCCAAAGAAGTAACTGAAAAGCCAATCCTCAAAACCAGTATCCCTTTCAGGAATGCCTTTACCAATGTCTGAGGCATTGAGAGCCAATTTCTCTCTTTTAGGTGTGGAGGTGGCTGTGTGCAGAGGTGAAGGCTGTCTTTGCAAGGCTTGTAGGGCACTGGGTACAATCTCTTAGAAGGGAGTTGCTGAGGATATATAAACCCTGAGGCCCTCTGGCTAGTACACATCCCCTTATCAGGGAGTTCTCTGAAAGCTCATGCCTATTCATTATTTACAGAAAGGCAAAAACTGGTCAAACCTTAAGCTAGGAGGGGGCTGCCTCCTGCCGTGCTTGTATGTAGGTCTGGGATGGCATTTCCCGGTGTCTTTGCAGGTAAAGGAGAGAGCAGACTGTTTCTTGCCTCTCCCCCATCATCCCCCAGCACTTCCCAGCCCCAGGCGTATGGCATTAGCAGATCACTTAATTGGTCTTTTGAGCACAGGACAAAGTAGAAGGCAGCGCTGTATGGGGGCTGCATGCCAGGGAGGCTCCTCGACACATGCAGCTGGAAAAAAAAGACTTGTTTTCTCTCACCTGATATTTTTGTCTATGCTGATGGAAAGCAAGATGAGCTGCTGTGTTTGAAAATAAGGAAACAAAGCTGTCTCCTGTAAGAAAACATTATATGAACGCTTAACTAAGAAACCTTGAATGTAACTAATAGGTAAATGAGTCAATTCTTTCTTTCTGGTAATGTGTTTTCTCTCAATCTCACATACATCTGGGATGAGGGACTGTAGGAACCATTCCTCTTCTTGTGCTAGTTTTATACCAGTGAGCACCATGGCCATTAAAACTGTTTCTGCTTTCATCCCACTTTTAATCAAGTTAGGCCATAAAAGATTCAAAAAGGGGCTCACTTTTATACAAGTAATAAGAATGTCCAGAATTAATGCCAGCCATAAACCCAGAAGTGATATAATCCTCCCATTTGAGATTTAACCCAATCTCCAACTCAGTCCCTATGAGAATTGGTATGAAAAATATATCCACGGTGGGCTTTTGAGAACTTTAGCTTGAGGCATCTTTAAATGCCAGCTGCCAGAAAGAGCATCTCACTCAATATACCCACAGCCTGATCTTGTCTAGTGAACCCCAGAAGGCAGGAACAAGCTGGTCCCACCATGGGCTGGGCAGGAGAAGCTGTTTTGTGTGAGGGATGCTCTCAGACTGTGATAAGAAAGAAGGGATAAAACTTCTTAAGTGTAAACACTTAAATGTAGGTTTTGCTTGCCTACATTTTCCAGCGTGGTGGGCTCTGGAATGAGCTGAGTTCACACAAATATGGCTCTTTCAGCCAACTTTCAATACAGATGCATGATTCTAACTACAAACTTGGTAAAAATGTTAAAAATACAGAATAAGTAATTTTTGCTCTCAGGTGTGCAAAAGACAGGGCTTGGTACTACAGCCACCCATTCCTGTATGCAGCAACTGAGCAAAAATGCTCCATCTTGTGCATTCCCCTCACTTGATTTCATTAAGATTTTTTAATTTACTATTCAAAATGCCACTTTCAGTGGCAGTGCTGAGTAAGTCTCCTGGTGCAAATCCAAAACAAACCTTCTGCTAACATGTTCAGGTATATTTCAATACTTTCAGAGACCCAACTGGGCCCTAACCACTCTGCAGCAGGGTCCCATCATGGTGAGCTGGCAAACTTCATACTCTGCACGACACAATAAATGTAACTTTGGCATCTTAAATACAAAATTATATGTACCCTGTATTCATAAATTTGGGCACTTGTTTCTTATTAAGTGCTCTTGAGTTGCAAAATTCCCAGCCTAAAAGGGTGCTGAGAGAGGATTAAATCCAGGGTCAAAGAAAACCACAGTTAAAGCTTTTGATAAAACAGTAATAGACCAAAAAAAACCCCCTCAAAACAACAACAAAAACCCCAACAACCCCCTCATTATTTGGTTCTCTTTCTCAGGAGAAAGAAAGAAAAATGTAATACCAGCCATACATTTAAGTATCATCCTGGCTTTTTCATACCACTTTATTATTGCTATAGCAACCAGCGGGACTATTAGGAAGAGCGGATTAGGTCTGCAGATGAGGCAGGAGCAGAAGGAGCAGGCAGACTACGGAACTATGACCTCATTTGCATGAAAATGGCCCTGGTAATAGAAAACCAACAAAACCCCAGTAAAGTAAGAGCAGGATCATTTGCTCTCCCAAAACACCTCGGGGGACAGCAAAGAGGGTTATTCTGAAATCCTGTGTGCCGGTGCGCATCACTGGGGCTGCAATTGCAAAGGTCAGTGCATGTCCAGGGGCCCCAAAACCAGAAAGACCAGGGCTGAAAGTGCCTGCCGACCCGACCACCTGGAATCTCCTCCCTGTCAGAGCACTCTTGGGATGGGACCCTTGGCAGCTGCCTGACCCAGCACTGGCAATGTGCCTAATATCCTCAGCAGGCAGCAGTTACCATCACTTACTTTTATTTATTCACTTACTGCTGGATCCTCAGCTCTCAGCATCTGTGGTGCAACACAGACCTCTCCCAGCAAACCCCACAGCTCTGCGTCATCCTTGCTTTCCTGCATTCCAGCAACAGCAGCCCCTATACTACACCCTCCTTTGCCATCTGCTGAACCACCTAAGCCCAGCACACAGCCACCATTCTTTATTTAGTTAGGGAAACTGCCTTCTATCCAGCTCTGCTGAATCACCTTCAGCTCTGCTAGTCAAAGGCACCCTACAAAAGGCAAATGCATTCCGTTTCCAAACCCCTACCATGCTGTGTACATGTGGAAGCATGAATTTGGGGTTGGAAAAAAGATGGGTTCAACCTCACAGGTTCACCTTTTACAGCATGATGGTATCATCACAACCACCAAACATATAACAGCAGAACTCACACCTCAACAAAAATATTCCCTGCAACCACAATGGTACAACTACGGTCCCAAGTCCCCTTGCTTTCACTGGTATTTAACCAAAGTTAAGAGCAAAACACAGCTGCCAGGTCAGTTCTAACATCCAAAATTACATTCAAATTCAGTTTTTTGGAAAGGCCAGTGCTCAGTTCAAGGCTTCCTGATGCTGGATTTCCCCAAGTGAATGATCTGAAGGCTGTGGTCACAAGGAGAAAAAAAAATGAAAAAGGTCTTTCAGAAAGCAAGTATTTGCTGGGTAAGACACAGATGCTCTGGCCCCACAGCACTGGTGATCCTCATGACTCAAACACCACAGATCCACCCATAATGGATTTAAAAGGCCACAGGAAGCCATGGCCTGTGCTCAGGGTGCAGGGGGAGATCTGGAGGACTGCACTTTTTACTTGCAAACTGAGAAAAACTGTTAGGAAAACCAGCCAGGACAAAGAAGACAAAAATTTTACATTTTTTAACATCACTGTAACCAGACACAAAGGATTCAGATAGCTACACTTAGCTGATTTCTGTGGCTATGAAAGTAGGTATTATTTTAATGACAGTATGCAACTAAATGGAACCTTTTTCTTTCCTTTCTAAGGTTGAAATTGATGCTCTTGATGCAGGACATTGAATGTAGTGATAATTTTTGGAAGAGATTTGTGTAATGACTGTATGGGAAAACTGCACCTTGTTAAACACAAGTATGGTTTATTCACTCACTGAAAGCAAAGGATGAAAATTATGATGACAAGCACATGTTGCCAGACTCTAGGCTGCATCACTCAGGAATAAAATTTAAAAAAATTTTCTGTGGGCAGCTGGCTGACAAAGCCACACAAGTTACCTTGAATCATCTGCATGTCTACCCAGCTGGAAGGGAAATGGATTCAACTGATCCTCCAGATTTTCTGAAAAATACTGTCACTCACCATGGCTCTGCCTGGCTGAAAGGGTTTGAGCAGCACTGCTTTAACTGGGATCATCTCTGCACAGGCAACGCTACCACCATGTATCTACTTTGACTTCTGGTCTTTTCAATTGCATACCAAAATATTTTTAGCATGTGCATTTTAGCACATTGGAGAGATTGGAGGGATTCCCCCACTGCCCAGCAGATGTGACAGAAGAGCAGTTTTGCTGAGAAAGGAGAATGGACCAGTTTACAAATTTAATTGGATGTACTTTTCAATGCTTTAAAAATGTCCATACAAAATCAGTACTTTCCAAATTGAATGTTTTCACTTTTTGTTCCAGAGGAGTGGCTGGTATGAAAGCTGACTTTGACTTTTTTGTACTATTTCAACTTTTTATTAGAGTAGAAACAGAAACAGTTTAGGAAAAAAGCACATCTGAGTCATAACAAAATGTCTAATTGCCTCTGACCTAGAAATTTCAAAATGCAGATTTTCTTGGGATTTTTTTGTTTGTTTCAGAAGAAATTATATGTATTTCTGTGTTTTCAATCAGTCTCAATCCTGTTTCATCCCTATTTTGCTAGCAGTGCAGCTCCCTTTCTGCAATGTAAGGGCAGTGCTGTACTCCTGCCTGCTCTGAGTCCTGAAGCATCCAAATTATCTTGTGGTTCACATCCACCATGAAGCAGGTCTTTCAGCTTCTTGCACATCATGTCCTTGATTTCAGACTACCCTGCAGGGACAAGTGACAGCCAGGAAGAACGTGGACCATTCCCTGAAGGTAGAACAGTTCCTGAGCTATCAGGGGACATGACTTAGCTTGGACAGAAATTATGTGGCAAGAACCATCTTCCTCTAAGTGTCCATTAAAACAACCCCACAACACACACTGCCTTACCCCAAGTGTAGTAAATATCTCCAACTTGAATGTCACTGGAATAGCCCCTCTTCAGTGATTTCAGTTTCTGAATTCTAGGTGGTTTAATACTTCACTCAGTATTAACTTACTCCATTTTGTTCCCAGAGAAACAAAAGTAGGTTTGTAGGAATCAAAGCTCTAGTTTTCTTTGAGACTTTCCTTACTAGCATTCCACAGTGCCTCTTCTACAGGTAGAGCTTTCAAATATTTAATGAATCCTGTTCACAATTTGTTCTAACAATAAATGCAATTATGACAAGTAAAATCACACTCATTTGCTAGAGGACAACAGGTATTTTCAGCATTTTTCCAAGATCCTTCCAATAAATGCGCTGACATTTAGATTTATCGAGCTCTGTTCTTATAATAGCCAACAGGATTCAGTTAATAAACTTCAATAAACTTCCCTATTAAATTTCTCTCAAATAGGTTTGTTGCCACTTGCAGCATCTAATCTATTCATTGTGAAGCTATTAATACTGACTGCAGTGAAATGGAATTTCAGCAAATGAGGTTGTTAAGCTCTGGGCCATCTTCTGCCACATGAAACATCCCGTGCTTTTATGCAGAGACAGGAGAGCGAAAGTATTTCTTTGCCCCTTTTTCTTCCCTTCCTTTCTTTGGCAGTGATTTCAGATGATAAACCTCTGCTGGATTATAATCTGCAGGACACACCTAGTCCACATCGATTTATAAGTATTTGCTCACACTCGCTAATTACTTTTTTACTACCTGGAGCAGAAACATTGTCCCAGGATGGGATATTTCTTTATAGCACCACTACCCCTTACAAGGGTTTATACTACATTGTATCTTGACTATATGAACATGCATTATCCCTAATTGTTCCTGTTTATGATTATTTCTCACTAAACCTGAGGCCTTACCCAAGATGCACAGAGAGCCCTGCCTGTGGTGAAAACTGGACCATGCTTACAGGAATCTACAAAAGCAGCTACACTTCCTTCTTTCCTTTCTCCTTCCAGTCATCGTATTAAGACTGCTCTGCAGCAATACTCTGCCAGATCTAATACTCCCCAAAGCCTGCTCTGATTTCAAAAATTGCCTTACCCTTACTTTTCCTCTTTAAAGCTGATCCACCTAATGACTGAACGTCCAATTATATGGCTGTCAATCCTAAAATCAAAGCCAGTTCATAATATCTCCCAAAGGAAGAGTGTCATGTCACTCACTGAAATCACTGCAACAAATCTCAGCTAACTCAGTCCCAGGCAGCAGAGAGGCAAAATAAACCAGCAGAATATTAACAATGGGATTAATTTTGAACATAGGCAGAAATAAGAGTTAAAATCCCTAAGTTTTGATGCAGAAAATAATAATTTTTCTAGCATAAAATATACAGTTGATTGAAAAAGAAGGGGAAAAAAAAAGAAAAAAACCCACAGAAGCAATTACCTAGTCCAAAAGGCTGTTGACTTTCCCTTACAAAGAGAAAACATTCCTCTGCTGTCACCTACCTGGAACTTCTCTTTACTTCGTATGTGATTATCAGGATGGGCCATTTTGAGGTCAGTTGCTGACATTTAGCCAAACCAACAGTTGCTTAACAGGGTTGCAGAGATTTTTTGGCTTACAAACAGCAATCCCTCATGACAGAACTGGTGCAATGGCATGTGGATTATTCCCTCCAAATACACCCTCCATCTGGGCAATGGGCCCCAGGAAAGGGTATCCTTTTCTTCAGGGATCAGGGGAGGGTAAGTGTGTCTCTAAGAGTTACAGGATCGAACAGAAGAAGCAGAAGGATGGGGAGGGGGGGATGAAACCAAAGTTTCACTAGGAAAATGCCAGTGGTGGTGAGATGGGGAGGTAAAGGAACAGCCACCTGTAGTTGGTAAAATGGAAGTTTTGAAGCCCTGATATAAATTGACTATTCTATTTCTTTTGCAGGCTGTCCCTGGAGTTGTGAGCACTAATACAAGCACCCAGAGTGCTAGGACAGTGAGCACCCTTGAACACTAATCTGCCCAGTGAAGAGCAGGAGCTGCAGCATTCAAGCAGCTGTAGCTGGATGAGATGCCAGAAAACAGGCCACAGGATGCCTCTGGATTAGCAGAAAAATGCTGTCAGGGATTCTACCCTGCTTCTCAAGCCTTGATTTCTACCAAACAACCAGGGAACACTTAACCACCTCCAAAAACCCCCTTTCCAAGTAGCAATCTTGACTTAAAAAACCCAAAAACTGAACACCTAGTCATATTCCAGAGGGGAAAAAGATTGGCACTGCTGCTGCTGTTTGTGGCTTAACCAGAGGCCTGCAGGCTCCAGGACTTACCCTTGAAACACAGAATAAATTTGCCAGGACTAAGGGCTTTGCAATGTGAAGGATAATGCTCAAGGGCAAGGACTGCTGCTCCCTCAGGTTCATGGAGCACCCTGCCCCTGCCAACACAGCAATGGTCAGAACAGACAACCCTAGGCACTGACACCTCTCAGCACTCTGTACAAATGGACAGGTTGGGGGGGGAAGAGCATCATGTTTTAGATTTGAAGCAATGACAGTGAAGGAGTGAGATTTTCACACTGACAGATGATGGTCTCTGAATGGTCACTGAGGCTGCTGTCCCTGCCAAGGGCCATCCCAGGTTCAGCTTTGATAATTCTTTTGCATTTACATTCATCAAATCCTGACCATGACTGAAAACAGAGCTCAATGCTTTTAAAGCATCTCCAGGGGGTGTCCAGTGTTAAACACACATGGCTCTTGCTACACAGCACATACCCAGCTGTGCAGTGATGGTACTCACAAGACCAAAGTGTCTGCAGAAGACAGACACTTTTCTTTAATACATTTGACTCTGAGCTATTAAGTACTCAGAAACCAAATATAATGTGTATTTTTATATCCATGAATATTTTGGTGAGTTCCCTTTAGGCAACTACAGGTGCATTCATGAACAAGGAAAGCAATTGCAGGCACCTTGACATCCTGTGAATCCTCTGCACTGAACCTGCTTACCTCAGAACTGCAACGGAAACAAGAAATAATGAAAAAAGAGTGACCATTAACACTGCTGCCAACATGCATATTCATATTGCCATAATTTACTAATTTAAAATGAGTAACTCCCCACACTAAAATGATCTCTCTGAAAGACATGACATGAAAGCTGACTGACTTAACAGGAGAAACTGGAGCACTGTTTGCTGCCAACTGCAAAAAGACAAAAACCTGAAAGAAAACAGGGGAAGTATTTGTTCTCTAACAGCTTCAAGCCACAACAAAAGCCATAGGGGTTACTCAGATTAGGTAAGAAGTGTGTAGGTAGACAGACTGTGATAGATCATTTGGTGGTGTCCTCTGAATTATTAAGATGTCCTCTTATTATTAAGATGACCAGAGGCACTTCCACCTCTCCTAGAACCTGACTGCTTGCTATTTGTTTTATATGTAACATAAATTTAGCAGAAATCTCACTGTCACACAGGTCACATTAATCCATCAAGGAGCCAACAAGCATCTTGAGAAAGGCTGATGCATGACAACAGTAGCATCTCCATTGTCCAGATTCCCACCTTCTGCTTTATCTAGGCTGCAAAGGGTCAGCATTGGCAAATGGATTATAATGAGCAGCAACTGCACTTTGAAGTGTACCAAGCATGGGGTTTGAGATCCCTGGGGAACCCAGTTCTGCTTTTTTCTTTTCTCTCTTTTCTCTCTTTTCTCTCTTTTCTTTTCTTTTCTTTTCTTTTCTTTTCTTTTCTTTTCTTTTCTTTTCTTTTCTTTTCTTTTCTTTTCTTTTCTTTTCTTTTCTTTTCTTTTCTTTTTTCTTTTCTTTTCTTTTCTTTTTCTCTCCTTCCCTTCTTGCCTGTGATTTTTACCACACCAAATTCCACCCAGTTTTCACTGCTGTATTGACCAGTTACGTCCACACCGACCATGGCACCCACTACCCCTGAAAACAAGGTTCTAAACTAAAACTTCTTGATCTTGCAACACTGAGACACATCCAGCAGCCCTCATCTCTCAGCAGAAAGGGCAGATTTGGTGACCAAAACTTGACTCATTGCACTGTCTCAGTGCTAACCTATATCTCCTGTCTTCCAGAGTGACAGCCTCCTACCAAAGGAAGAATCTAACCTTCTACTGGTGTTTTCTAAATAACTGCCTCAAAAAAATGCAGGAAAACATATCCACCCAAAAATCTGCAACATACTCAGTTGTCCCTGCCGAATTCACAGTGCAGATATGATTTCAGCCTGGAAATCACAGCTTAATTATATTTTTGGGTGGATGGAAGGAATTTGATGGGAGATTTCATTTAGGAAACAATCAGGTCTCAGTTGGGTTAGAAATCAGGATATTAATGTTCTTCATTTTAATTTTCCTCTCTGACTCAGATTCCCACTGTTTGAATTTGAGCTCAATTTGTTCTGTTCATTATGAAGAAATCCACATGAATTTGACATTAAACTGATTACCTCTGAAAACAGTAGCAATAATTTCCTTTTTTCCTGTGTGTGTTTCAGATTAAGTCTTTGTGGTTGATACAAAAACAAAGAGGAGAAATAATAAAGCAAAGGGAAATCAAGTATCTATTCTGGAACACCACCCAGAAGAGGAAACATGCAATGGCACTTATGCCATTTGAGAAGAAAAAGCAAGGGGCAGGGACAAACAATACCCTCATTTCCATTTCCCATTTCAGCCCATTTGCACGGGAGCAAAAAGGGAATGAACACAGATTTGCTAGCCAGGGATAATAAGTACTGTTGCACCAATACTGGGGATCTGAGGGCTCTGATGGGGCTTGCTGGCAATGACCTGCTCCCTCATGAATGGACCCTTAGGGCCACATGGATAAATTTGTATTTAAGACTCACCATCCTTCAATAAGAACTGCCAGGGGTCCCGAGTTCCAATCTGCAACAGCTTTTGAGGTCCTTATGACCTCTGTAGGCCACCATGATCTCGATGAGATTGATCAGGAAGCCACAGCCCTGCTTGGCTCTGGGCACCCAGTTCTTGCCTTAGGTCTTGGATCTTGGACCTGGGTTGTACCTCAGTTTCCAGCCCTGTCTCTGCCAGTATCTTCTGGTGGTCGGGGCTGGACCCTGGACCAGGTTCATCCTCTCACCTTGTCCAGGGCTCTGCCGCCTGGCTTAATCCCCTGTGGCACAATGAACCATCACTGAGGGTTTGGATTGTGCTTCACTCCCCCTCAGCTTCCAAGTGTTCTCCCTCATGAAACAGCTCTGCTCTTACAGCTCCCTGCTGTTTCTTTTCTTTCAGACAAATGGAGCAGCAATGCAGACCGCTAAGAAGCCCTTCCAGGAGATCTCCATGGATGAGGGTAGTGGGGACAGTAAGCAGTACTTTAGGGGTGGATGGACACAAAGCATATATATAGACACAGCCAAAAGACAAGAGGTATACATACTCCCATTTCTATAGCAGGACTACTATTGGGATAAACTATTAAATTTGCTGTCGAGTTTATAAGCTAAGAGTCAGAGCATTACAGCAAGAGAACAACACTTGACCACACACAACACATTTTTGGAGCAGTTTCTATTTTCTGTGAAATCTGGTCGCTTTAGCCAAGCCCAGTTATTTCCCTGAAGAGGGAAAAACTACTACGTGCTAACTTGAATTGATATACTCAACTCCATCTGAGCATGTTCCTTTAACAATGCACTGCCTTGTATCAGTGACAGAGTCCTTTGTCTCTGCTGGTCTTCAGCCTTACCAAAACAAGGAATAGTTCTTACTTTAACAGATAACTTCCACTTCTCCTCAGGAAAAAAAAAAAAAAAAAAAAAAAAAAAAAAAAAAAAAAAAAAAAAAACAC
>VWZN01008669.1:1899-17328 GCA_013396955.1 Regulus satrapa
TTTTTTTCCCAGCACCTTTTAGTTAAGTAAACTTATCCTGAGAGGTCCAGCTATTTCTACTACCTCTGTTTTCATTCTTGTGAGCCTTTTGGTTTGATTTTTGCTAAATTACTTCCAACTGCTGCTTCAGATTTTTGGGTACTTTTAGAAAGGAATTATGTGCCCTCGCACACATTGTGAAACCCTTAGAAAATGGGCTTAGAAAAGTTTTGCTACATTCCTATTTTCCCACAGAGGAGTTAGCTTGAGCTGGAAAACTCCTTTTAAATCCCTCCTTCTTTGCCAGTTCTCTTTGCAGATGCAGGTTGTCCAGCTGTTCTGGGATTGCATTTGGATCATATCGAACTGCCATAGAAAGCATGGATGGATCAGATGTATGAGACACAGCCCTTCACTATGATAATATAAACCCATACATTTCTTTACAGAGGCTCTTCTGCAACAAATCCGGGTGCAGTATTTCCCCTGTAACTATTTTTGTGCCTGTTCCCCACGCAGGGCTGTGCATGCTGCCACCAAGGAGCGTGGGATCGTCATCACCCGCTCCACGTACCCCAGCAGCGGGAAATGGGCAGGACACTGGCTGGGAGACAACACAGCCGCCTGGGACCAGCTGCACAAATCTATCATTGGTACGTGGCAGGAAAAGGGTTTGCATTCCTGGCATCGCTGAATCATGGAATGCTTTGGGTTGGGAGGGAGCCTAAAGCCCATCTGGTTCCACCCCTGCCACGGCAGGGACATCTTCCACAGACCAGGTTCCTCCTCCCAGCATTCTCCAAGCTGACTTTGCTTCTCCTTCACCTCCTTGCTTTTCTGTATCCTTGTGATTTTTAGCTGAAAAAACTGGTTCAGCAACCACAATTTGTGGTCAATTCCTTTTTCTACTTCTTACTTCCTTCTGTACCAGGTGCTGGGAGCTCTTTTAACTCCCTCGGGACCAGACTCCTCCATATGCCCTGTGTCCTGCCACTCATTTTTTAGCTTTGCTCCTGTCCACCCACATCCCGTCTCCTTCTGTAGCAGGAAAACACAACACATTAAAGAAATTGTGGGGCTTGTATTTGTTTTCTTCTCTTCTGATTCAATAGTGTAGTAAACATTGTCTATGTAACCATAATGTAAAGAAAACCCCAGCCAGTAACTCCGATTTATTTCTCTTTTCAGGCATGATGGAGTTCAGTCTCTTTGGAATATCTTATGTAAGCTAATGAGTTATTAACTTATATTTAATTACTGTGATGCTGTACATGATAATACAGTTTTCCATTTGTGTTATTCTGACAATTTCAGACAGGAGCTGATATCTGTGGCTTCTTCAAAGACTCCGAATATGAGCTGTGTGCCCGCTGGATGCAGCTGGGAGCATTTTACCCATATTCAAGGAACCACAATGAGAAAGGAACAAAGGTGAGCTGCAATTTTTTAATAGTTCTTAGCAGTTGGGCCTACACAACACAAGGGCAAAACTAGGCAGTNGTGTAATAAGATGCTGGAGTGAGACTCAGGAATTTCTGTGCTCTGCACGTTTGCCACCATCAGATATTGTATTTCTGCTAAAAGCAAAGGGAAATAATTGCCTCAATGTAGGCTAAGGACTGGAGTGGAGAAAGCTGTAAAACAAGATAACTGGGAAAATCAAAAAAAAAGGGAAACAGCACTTCTGTTCCAGGGAAAGCTTCAGGTCTAGCAGAGTGGAGCTATTTAGATGGCAAATATCTAATGGATTAAAGTCTCCTTTTCAAAGCCGACTGCTTTATCTGGCAGCACACACCTTCCACAGGCCTGTGAAAGCCTTCAAAATGCAGATTCAGGGTTATCGTGGTGCTTCCAGTCTTACCCAATTTGCCAAGGTATTGTTCCATACGTTTAACAAAGATTGGAGGCTCTCCTGACACCAGTCCTTGGTGTCTCCCACTTGCTGTGAGTCTGGGAGCAGAGGGCTGATGGATGATGTGCCCTGGGACGTGCCACGCCTTGGGGACACTTTGCATGTAATATTTTTACTGTGTTTCCCCTGGGTTTTTTTCACCTTTCCTCTTTCTAGTTCCCCTCCTGGGGCTGACAGTGACAGTCATGGTTTTCACTTCTTCCTGTGGTGAAGAATAAATAAAGGAACATGCTCTGCTTCAAAGGAGAAATTTCCTTGATTTATTGTGCTACGCTGATTTGTTCTTTTTTTGGTTTTGGGGGGAAGGGGGGGGTTAGCTTTGTCAGGGAGTCCAACCCAGACTCTCTAACAACCCTCTCTTCTCTTTCAGAGGCAAGATCCTGCTGCCTGGGATAGCAAATTCCATGAGATTTCCAGGAATGTGCTGAACATAAGATACACCCTGTTACCTTATCTTTACACCCTGATGTATGATGCCCATGCCCATGGCAGCACCGTGGTCCGCCCCATTCTCCACGAGTAAGTGCTGTTCCTCTGCTCCCCTCACCAAGAATTAATATTAAAACTCCTCTATCTGTGATCTCCTAACAACAGAAGTACAGTATTGGTACAATATTTCCCCATTCAATAATAGTAATAAAAAAAAAAAAAAAACAAACAAAAAAAAAACTAAAAAAACTCCCCCCCAAAAAAACCAAACAAAAACTAAAAACAGTCTTGGCTGGGAAAAACCTGAGTTTTTTGCATGTGATGATTTGCTTACTCAAAGAAACTCAGAAAACAGTGGCTCAAATTAACAAGTCTGTCCCAGTCTGTTCAAGATATTATTATAGTAACTAATAAGCATAACACCTTCAAAGTTTTGTTGTCCCAATGTACTGAAAACCAAAAGGAAAGAAATGGACAAAGCCCCCTAAATCTAAGCACTAGCTTGCATTTCTCTGAGTGTCACATCAGGATCTTTATGCAAACATTAATTGATCCCTGAATTATTAACAGCAATAATGAGGAAATATATATTAGAGTAGCTGAAATTACTGACAGAAGGGTCTTCAAGGAGGAACTTTTGGGGAAGTTCAGCTCTGGCTGTCTCATCCTGACAGGTTTGTGGGAGACAAGACCACGTGGGATATCGACGAGCAGTTCCTCTGGGGTCCTGCCCTGCTCATCAGCCCTGTGATGAAACTGGTGAGCTTTTAAGCATTTCTTGCTAAAGTCAGATTAAGCTTCACTTTTTGATTTGAGGTGACTAAAATTTGTGTTTAATTGCAGAATGACAGGAGTGTGAATGCTTATTTCCCTGATGCCCGCTGGTATGATTATCACACAGTAAGTAATCCTAAAAAATTGTATTTTAGAACTTATATTTTCTGTCTTTTCACAGTGCTGAGTATGGCAAAGAGGTGAGAACACTCTCCTGACTAATTTGCATTTAATATAAGTTCTTAGAAACATAAAGTCTACTCAACTGATTAAAGAAATAATAGAAATCCTCTATTCCTTTTTAATCATGTATAATAACATGACCAGAATTATGGTAAATGCAAAGGTGAAGTAACACTGTTAATTTAGAGTTCTTTTCACTTTTTTTTAACCCTCAAATGATACACAAGGTTTTTGTAATGGAATGTTCTAGTAAAGAAAGAAAGGGGAAAAAAAAAACAAAACACAACAACAAAAAGACAGGTTTAGCTTCATAATTTTTCCCAGAAAATAATAAAATATTTGAAAATACTAAGAGCAGGATCAAAACTCCCTTCCTTAATCACAGGTTTGTGTTTCACCTGCTTGGGCCCTTTGCTTCAGCTGCCATCACCCATGGTCAGGCCAGGCTTTTATAGAGACAAAATTTTGGGGTTCCTCTTATTAATGGTTAATCCTGCAGCAACAAATCCTAATTAACCTGTCTGGAGAAACATCATTTCACTCCAAAGCAAAACCCTGTAACAATTAATTTTTTTTTTTTGTACATAGGATACTGATACTGGCTTTAGGAAACAATTCCAAAATTTATCGGCTCCTTTGGAGCACATCAACCTGCATATCCGAGGTGGATACATCCTGCCTTGGCAAAAACCTGCTAATACAACTGCTTACAGGTAGGAAGAAGTGAAAATTTAAATTTAATTTTTGCTTTTTGGTTTGGTTTGGTTTTTTCTTCCTTAATGGTCTTTAGTAGTGTGGGATAGGAGATGGCTATGGGAGGTCAGTTGGATGGTACACAGCTTCTCTGTAAATAAATTACCATTTGGGGAATATGGAATGTTATTAGCTGAGGAAATTGAGAACAAATTGTGTTTTCCACAGCCGGAAAAACCCGATGGGACTCACGGTGGCCCTGGATGATGATCTGTCTGCAGAAGGACACCTTTATTGGGATGATGGCGTTCGCATTGGTACGTCCAGGGCTTCCTCCCTTCCTAAAACACTTTTTGGTTTTGTTTTTTTTTTCTTGCTGTGAGAATGGTTGGATACTGCCAAGTGAGGCTCTATCCCTGGGGATATTCAAAGCCCAAATTCAAGCAGACAAAACCAAACCCAAGGATGTGAACTGGGGAGAGATGGAACAAACTCTGGGGTGCCCAAGGAGGAGCAGAGGAAGGGGATGGACTTGTGCCGAAGCCACCCTGTTTCTGGGGGGCAGATCTGAGCTCAACTTCAGAGGCAAAACTGGAATTAAACCTGCAGAGCAGCATTACAAGAACATGATTTTTCCAGATTGAAGGCACATGATGCTGTGATTTATTGAATTAATAAGTTGTATAAGTGAAATCGTGCCCTGGGCCTGAGGCAAGGCAGATAACAAAGATTCCTCGTCAAATCTATGGGAGCTACAACCATAGATCATGTAAGAGCTCTCACTAATTCCCTCAACACAGCTAAATTGAAATTGTCTGCAGATAAGAGACACTGAGCTGTCATTTCTCCTCCCCACCCTTGTCACAACAATGAGCTCTGGCACGAGGTTCCTATCAGGAATGAGGAAATCTGCTCTTCCTGGGAGAAGTGTGCAGGGGGCAGGAGGTGAATCTGGAGTGCTCCGCACCCATTGTCAGCACTGTAATCCAGAAATGATAGCCACACTCAGGGAAATCTGATGATAAATGGAATTTGGCATTGGTCACAAGGAGCATCTCATGCGGTGATGCTCACAGGAGCATGGAAAGGCAGGAGCCTCGAGGCCCAGAGATCAGCAATGCTCCGAGGGCAGTTCCAGCTGAACCCCAGGGCTGGGGAAACACCAACAGGGATGTCAGAGAGGCAGCAGCCTCTGCCACCGTCAGGTGTCACCAGCAATTGCACAGGGAATGGAGGGGCATGTGGGAAATGACTCTGCACTGCGAAACAGAAATATTTTGCTCCTCATCTGAACTCCCCTGATCATACTTTGCCATTCTTTGCCTGCTTTTATATCTTATCCCTAAAATGTTCTTCTTCTATCCTCACTTTTTTATATACACTGAATTTTATGTCTAATAGCATTCATCTCCTGGAAATTTCTCCTGGAAAAAAACCAACTTCTCTTTATTATATTATATATTCTCTTATTATATTATATATTATTGCATATTTTGTATCTTTATGAGTATATCCCTTATATTTGTAAGTTGTCTATGGCACAATCCTTGAGCAGAAGTTTTGACAATATGCTAAGCAAGGTAGATAGAGACATTTTATTCCATTTCTTTAATTCTTTCTTTGTAACAGATGCATATGAAGATGGTGTTTACCTGCTGACATCCTTTACTGCTAAGCAGGTAATCTCATTAGCTCTCATTTATTTAATAGTCAATTTAGGTGATTTTTTTTTTTTGTATTTTTAATTATGGGTATTATAATTTGATTTTTTCCTAATGTCTACATATCCCAACCTTACATTATTAAATTGTGCTCACAGATGATTAGTCTACAAGAAATGTGATTAAACTGTGTTAAGGATGAATCTAGGAGTGAATCTGAAGAGTATTGTTAAGTACAATTGTCAGATTTCACTTTTTACCGTAACTAGTGGAATATCTGGAAACTAGGCTCTAATTATAGAGACTTTTGGCTTAAAAGAAAAGCTCTTTCTATTGTAGGGGAAAGAACACTTTCTTATTTAATTATTTTCTAGTGTGCCACAATGTCTTCTAATTTTATCCACACTGTTCTTTCTTCTCATTTAATTCTGTCTTTGTCAAATAAAAGGGTGTTAATTGCTAAGGAAGAGAGTTTGTTTTGCTAACACTCAATATTTGCAGTTGTAAGGAGATTATAAAATAAAAGCATCTTTCCCTGCTCTTACAAAAACTGAGTAAGGAAAAGCCTAATTAAAAAGGCCTTGAATCAACCAACAATGAGAAACATTCAGTCTCTGAGCACTAAATACATGGAATTATGTCTCAGCACATTTGTATGGGATCTGGGTGCATGCTAAAGAAATCAGTGATCTACTTAAAATCAGAGAAACTGAATGAAGGGGCCTGTGAGTGCTGAGGGAGGACTGGGGAGGCAGGAGCTGTTCTGGGAGGGCAAAAAGCAGGAGGAGAGGAGCCTGGAGCTGGAAAGTGAGACTAGGGCAGGGAAAGCGGGATTTGTCCTGCAGCTCCTGCTGCCCATCCAGGCATCAAGAATTTCGTGTTGCTTCACTCCTCACATCAATCGCCTCAGTGGCAATTAAAGCACAGCAGAACCCAGGATTTGGCAAAGGTAACAAAGTGGAGAAAAGCTTTCTGTATTTGGAGAATAAGTAACACGCAGGTATTAGGGAAAAAATTGGTTTAAAAAACCTTAGAGTGAGGACAGCAAATGAAAATTTGATTTCATAGAATTATAGAATGTGTTGGGCTGGAAGGGACCTTAAAAATGATCTAATTCCATGGGCAGAGACAACTTCCACCATCTCAGGCTGCTCCAGCCTGGCCTTGGGCACTTGCAGGGACCCAGAGGTGGCACAGCTACTCTGCATTTGTCCCAGTCCATCCCCATCCCTGGTTCTTGACTTTCCCTCTTCCTTTCAGAATGTTTTGGAGATCACACCTACACATCAGAATTACATGGACCCAAACAACCTCATGTTCACTGAAATCAAAGTCCTGGGAGTGCCCAGCAGTGTCACTCAGGTGTCAGTGTCACAGAACGGGATGACAGTCTCATCAGACCACAAAGTGGAGTATGACAGCAGCAAGAAGGTGAGGGGATGCTTGAAGGGTGAAAAAAAAAGGTGTCCTGCCTGCATTTGTGCTCTTAAACCTGTGAAGATTCAGTTGTGATTTCATATTTAAAATAATTCTATGTTTACAATTAGATATTAGTGTATAGTAGTAGTGTGTATATATATATAATTATTATGTATTACTATATTTGGAATACAGTTCTATATTTAAATATTTAAAATATTTCTGTTTATCATATTTTAAAATTTTATCTACCATTTTTAAAATATTTGTATACTTTAAATATTTACAATATTAAAAAATTAAAAATATTTACCATATTTAAATATTTAATATAGTTACCATAATAAAATGCCTATATATTTACCATCTTTACATTTATTATATTAACATATTTGAAATATCTGGTTTTTTACAATATTTGCAACTTCTAAATAGCTATGTATTAAAATATTCACAATTAAATATTTAAATATTTACCATGTTTAAAATATTTATCATCTTTAAGTATTAGTATATTTACCACGTTTAAAATGGACTTATATTTACCATATTTAAAATATGCCATATTTCAGAAAGATGCACAAGTTGCCATCAGGTAATGATTCTTTAATACCATCTAATGCCACTTCTGGCAGTGGGTTTTGTTCCCTAGCAGATTTCTTGCAACCTGGGAGATGTGACAGGAGGAAAAGTGTCTCTGAGCATTGTCTAAGATTCTGCTGTTGACTTTTTGATGGGAAAAAATCCATATGCATTGTCGAATTGCAGTGTATTCCAAGTTTTGATGCCTTAAAAAAATTCCTTTATTTTTTAAAACAAAAGGAACCTGAGCTCTAAAAGAGCCTGTGGATGAAGGAAGAGATCAGAGAATCATGGTCAGACTCCCAGATCTGTGCTGGTTAAACTGTTTGCTTTTTTTTTCTCTGGACACAGAAAACTCCGTGGATATTCAGGGTTCAGTTAGTAAATGTGCATTTTGTGTTTTATTCACAGCTCCTGAAAATCACCAACCTCCAGCTGAAACTGGGCCAGAGCTACACCCTGCAATGGAGCTAAAATGGAAAATACTATTGGCCACACCACCGCATTTGCTCATAGTTTTAAAACTATTTTTCAGTTTTCCAAGTTCTTTTTGTCATCTTGGAATTATTTTTCCCTTACAAACCAGTACAGTCAGTTCATAGCCAGGAATTTTGTGTACAAAGCTGTCACATGCCAACAGTGGCACTTTAGGGGAAGTTCATCTTTTAAAGCTGAGAACTGAAGGGAAAATCTGGGTTTTTTTAGAGCAGAATTACTGTCTGCCTTCACATCTAATTAATTTTGTAAAAAAAGATGAAGTTGATGTTACCAAAGTGGATTTGAAGCTGTAATTTTGCTTATATTTAACTTCCAACTTGATTTTAATTACACCCATGCAAGTCATTATAATGGAGAAGAATTTAAGGCCAGATAAATTAGAAGCAAATGTTTTCAGATAACTGATTTATCATAAAATAATGTTTCAAGCTGTTCGTCTATAAAATATTCAGATATGTGAAAAAAATAATTTGAAATTGTGGGGGGAGGGTGTATTTGTATTCCTTCAGTAAGATTTGTATTTGTTTTAACCTGAATTTGTAAAATTAAACCTGAAATTTTAATTTAATTTTAACTAATGAGTGTTGGTCTGTGTTTATTTCACAGAAGAAGATGTTGTTGTTGTGTATTTACCATAATAATAATTCATGTTAAAGCCTCTTTTTATCCTAAGAGTGCAACATATGAATTAAAGAGACTGGGAAAACTTATTTACAATTAAATTTGATGGGAATAAACTGCTGCAGGAGGTAGTGGTAATCTCCAGTGACTGTGCTTTACATTAATTTAAAGAATTGATCTTTGCTTTAAAATGTTGGGGTACAAAACTCAATATTCAGCCTCTCACAGGTGGGGTTAATGCAATCATAGGGGTGAATTAATTGGAATTTCAGTGTGAAATGAAAATGAGGTTGGCAAAGAAAATTTTCATTTAGGAGTAATTCTGTACTTTGTATTTTGCCAGATAAAACTTCCCTATTTCTCCAGAGCTGGCAATGCCCAGCTGACGAAGATGTGTCCCTTTGCTGCAGAGAGGGGTGAGGGGTGTACAGAACCTTCAACCCACTCCCTCTCACTTTGTCCCACCATTTTGCACCCTTTCATCTGACACTGGAAACTTTAGGGACAGCCAAAGGCTTCCAAAACCCAATTTTTCCTTATTTATTTGGGGAACCGTATTGTTGGCTTTTTTTGAGTCCCAGGACACTGCCTGAATTCCATGTTTCAGCCCCAGGGGAAGGTTTTACTGAGTCCCCAGGATAATAATTTCCGAGGAACTCACCCAGGCTAAGAAATCCCAGCTTCAAACTCACTTGGCCATCCCTGGGGATGCTCCCTTGGAGTCTGTCCCCACCCCACATTCCCTCAGACACCCTGGATTCTGTCCCAGCATGTCCCACTGCAGGAAATCCCATGAAAATCCCTCATCCTAAGCATTGGGGAAGTTCCTGACAGAATTAAACATCCTGCTTGTGCTGGGATGGGATTTTTAACTCTAGCTCTCCTCCTGGTTTGACTTTCCATCACAGGTACAATAACAACAGCCAGAGGTTTGACAAAGTCTTGCTGTACACCTCACCAGAAAATCCTCACTGAAGGCAGATAGTATTTCCTGAGAGCCATAATGTTCTGCATTCCAAGTTTGTTGGTTTTTTTTGTTTGTTTTTTTTTTCCCCTGAGCCTAATTTTTTGAACTCTTAGAATCCTATTGGGACTCTTGAGGTCTGACAGCAGCTGAAGAGGAATTCCCACTTATGGCAGCTTAGAGGAAAACCACCAATTGGTGTGGGGAGGAAGTTATGGAAAATCAGCTCTCATTCCATCAGTGTCATTCCAAAGGGTTCCTAAATGATCCTTGCACTGAAAGGGCTCCTCCTGGATCCAGATTTTGGGTGTGACTGAGTGGGGTGGAGTAGCTGTGCAGAGCAGGAGCAGATATTGCTGTACCAATGAGACATAGATGGCCCCAGAATTGCAATTCCACTCATGGAAAAGATAAAACCATGTCACACTTGGCTGTGCTGCTTCTAATGAAGCTGCCACACATACACAGATAATTGGAGTTTTCCTTGGAGCTGGAACGAGCAGCTGCATGGCAACATCTGGCAGCACAGCTGGAGTGTAGTGGGGTGGGAAAAGAGAAGTTTTGGTACATTTTGGGATTTTCCTTTCCTTTCTCCTTCTCCTTTTCTCCTTTTCCCTTTTTCCTTTCCCTTCCTCTCAAAAAAACAAAACAAAACAAAAAACCCAAAAAAACCCCAAAAAAACCAAAAAAACCAAACCAAAACAAAACCCCAACCACCCAAAAAAACCCACCTTTGTGATTTTTCTCCTCTTAGCTGAGGAACTTTTGGGGTTTTTTCCAGCTAAACCAGGACAGCTTTGATAAATGGAAGCTCCTCTTTTCATTTTCTGCAAAGACCAATCTCCTGTGATTCTAAGGATTCAGTCAAGCTTGGTGGTCCTTTCAATTACCAATACAAATCTGTCACAATATGAATTTTGGAATTATGATTATTTGCAAGGAAAATGTAAAAAAAAATTAATCCAATGCACTTCAAATTAGCCCATCTGGAAAGTTTAAGTGTTTAAATACACATTTGGTGTGTGCTACATTTACATACATAATTCATAACTGCATTGGTAAGTGTACACACTTAAACATACACTATGTATATTACTTATATTATTAATATTTTAAATTCTATTATGTAAAGTAAGGGTTTTATTTTTCCTTTATTATATGATTGCTCTCACATTCAGAGTGATTTCAGTTGAATGTTTAATGCATATAAGGCATTATGCACATTATAATAATTATGGAATAAGAGATTCAGAAATGCTCCCTGACCAGTGGGTCCCTTTTAATAAACTCAGGAGACCTTTTGAGTGGATCTAGAGTCCCATTTCCTCCCCTTGATATAAACCACACACCCAGGGTCAGCCCAGAAAGCAGCTGATACTGAAATATTCCATCTCTCCTTAAAAATTTATAAAATTTGCATTGAGTACCCAGAGGACAAAAGGCAAAGAAAAGTGACACTTAAGCAGAAAGTCCAAAAAGTATCTGTTAAAAACATTATTTGTCATTAACTGAGTCTTGAAAGTACCACAGGGCTGGAGGAGAGCAAAGAATCTGCTCAAGAGGATCCCTCCAGATCTGTGGATTTCTTTGTCTGCATGGGAACAGCTGGAAGTATCTTCTATGTAAAAGAGAAAATACTCAAAAATCCGAAGCCCTTCATCAGAGGACAGCCACAGGAGCTGGAATTAAATCAGGTGGGCCCAGGAGTTGATGTAACAGCATCTAATGCCCTGTATCCATAGATAAAATATCCTCATAGCTGCTTTTCATTCAGTCATGGAATGGTTTGGGTTAGGAGAGAATTTAAAGCTCACTTTGTTCCACCTTCCACTATCCCAAGGTACCCCAAGCCCTGTCCAACCTGGCCTTGGGATCTTGGTTTTGATAATTGAATAAACGTCTAGGACTGGGGGGTTTTGGATTTGGGTGGAATCCAAAAGAACTGCTGCCTAAAAATGACAGAACTTGGCAGGTTTGTGTTATTTGGTCCTGAATTTGAATGTACTGGAGAGTAAAAAACTGGGATGTGTTTGAATAAAGTCAACAAAGGGAAACCTGCAAAGAGTTGGGCTCTGCTTCAAGTCCAGACTCTTGTTATTGCTTTCACTAATGGATTTAATTCTAATTCTTATTAATTTTAACAGATTAATGAGCAATTAAAAGCAGTTTTTATCAGTGTTTACACTGCCAGATAAATATTTAATCAATGTTCTCTGCAGAGACACTTTTTCTCTTCAGAAGAGCATAACTCTGGACATTCCTTGAAAACAACAACCACAAAATCCTCTCCTCTCCTCTCCTCTCCTCTCCTCTCCTCTCCGTTTTGATCCACACAATTCCTCCCACATTTCTCTCATATTCAATAGTCAAAGAAAACAGAATTTCCTGCTCTGCATATACAACCTCTCCAACTATTCTGTGCTACCCAGTATTCCCACCCACATTCCAGTGCTGAGAGGCTGGGAAGGGAATTTTATTGTTTTCCATCCAGGCAGCTCCTGCTTCGTCCACAGTATTTCCCCTCCTTTCATGAAATCCCTCTCCCACTGCACTCCTGTCCCACTCAGATCTCCCTTTCCCATTTTCCTGCCACCTTTGGCTCTACTCTACTCTGAGCTGTGACCAGGCTGCAGAAAATGCTTTTCCAGGCTCTGCTATTCCATCTTGACTTTAAACCAGGAACTATTTCCACACCATCTCTGCACACTGCAATCCCTAATGGATCTCATCGCTTCTGCCCTCTGCCCTTCATAACCAGAAACATTTTGGAGTGAAAATGGAGATATTCCATCCTTTGGAGAGCCTAATCCCTTCCCACACATCTTTCCAAGCAAAAGAAAAACAAAGTTTGCCTGACTTTGAGAACTTCCCCTCAGCACAAAAGCCTTTTCCAACGGTTTTAATTGAAGCCAAACACCTATTTGGGTTACGATGTCCTATATTTAACTTGAATGGAATAATTTCTTTTCTTGTATTTAACCTTTGATCAGCTGCCTACCTTTGAACTCTGGATATCGATCCCCTCCTTGTTATCCCTGTCCCACTTCTCCTGGAGTTCTTGCATAACCTCAGAAATCAAAATAAAATTCTCTCTTTGCTGAAGTGACTTCCCCATCCCCAGGGATGGCTTCACTTTGTTCTTTTGTTTTTTAATGTAAGCACAACAGAAATCTGGAATACAATCATGAAGATGTTTGTATAGTTTTAAATCAAATCAAATTCAGCACTGGGGGAATGTGTGGTTGCACAAACAATAAGAATTTAAAAAAACCTCAAAACTCAGCATAAATTAAGAAAATAACATTGAAAACCCTGTAATGGTCTAAATTTTCCTCTG
This sequence comes from Regulus satrapa, assembly GCA_013396955.1. Classification (NCBI taxonomy): domain Eukaryota; kingdom Metazoa; phylum Chordata; class Aves; order Passeriformes; family Regulidae; genus Regulus; species Regulus satrapa. The sequence goes on from VWZN01008669.1 coordinate 14,952, forward strand.
CTGTTTTTTTGTTTGTTTTCTTTTGGTTTTTTTTTTTTTTTTAATGTTTCTAAATTATACAATTATCTCATTTCAAGTGCTTCCATTAAACGATTTTTTGCTTCAGAGTGATGNCTCTGCTGTTTTTTTGTTTGTTTTCTTTTGGTTTTTTTTTTTTTTTAATGTTTCTAAATTATACAATTATCTCATTTCAAGTGCTTCCATTAAACGATTTTTTGCTTCAGAGTGATGCAGGTAAAAATCTTCCTTATTGACATTTGTTTCTAATTCCAAAGAGGGAAGTGAATTTCTACACTCAGAGTGCACAGATAAACAAACTCTCATCAATCCCCTTGTCCCCAAATCATTTCAAACTATCCCGATCTAAGTGATCTATAAATCCTGTGCCATTTTCAGGCTCAAGGCACATCCAAAGGTGGTTTTCCCCTTTTCTCCCTTTTTCTTTCAAAATATCCTTTTATCCCACATCCATCCCCACTTCTTTCAGTGTCATATCCCAGCTGGAAAGTAAATATTTTCTTACCTAGGGGCACAGAAAAATAAGAATGCTTTTAATAAGACCCGCAAAAAGCAAATCCTACACTGAGCAGTGGCAGCACCTCTGTATTTTCTCAGTATTCCTTGCACCTGGATTTTCCCAGAATTTACGCCAGGCAGGTCACCACTAAAACCTCTGCAATTACACGGATAAACCTACCAGAAGAGAATTTCTTTCTTTTTTTTTTTCCAGCTAGGGATTATCATGACTGTTTCTCCAAGTTTCTAGTACCCTAAAAACCTCCTTAGTCCAATGTTCCCATTTCTGGACGTCACCTCAGCCCTTCTGGTGCTGACTTCCCACAGCCTGAAATTCTGGCTATTTCTCTCTTTTTTATGCTTTCCTGCCATTTAAGAAGTGAGTGTTGTTGTCACTGGCAGTGTCCCATGAACCAGAGCCTTTCTGAGTCCCTTCCAACTCCAGATATTCCATGATTTAAATACTTAGTACCTAGAAAATAGAACCACTCATTAATATCTTACAAGAATAATTTTGGGTCAGGCTTTTTGCCTTTTATAATGCATTTTAATGCACTTCTTATTGAGTCTTCCATTAGAGCCCTGCAGAGGGTAATTCAGATTTTCCTTTTATTCCATATTTCCTCACAAGAGAATATCAAAAGCTGAAATTCTCCACATCCTGTGAGGTAACTCCTGTGAGATTTGTGTATTTATTGCTTCTAGATGTCAGACAGGGAATTCACTTCCCACCATGTCATAAAGCAGATTAATGAGAATACAAATGCATATATGGATCAAAGTGAAGTTTCCTTAAATAAAGGGGAAGAGAAACTAAAAGAAGCTTTTAAAATAATGACAAAGCCGTGAAAAGTCCATTTCAGGTTATATATACCCCACAGTGAAAGTTCCATACTGAGAAATGAATCAGAACCCTTTTTTGTTTTTGTTCTGGTGTAGAAAGAGCACCTGAGAGAGGAAATATTTTCAGCTCTTGTAAATGTGGCTTTCGCACTCATCTATAGTATAGACCTATAGAGGATGTTTTGTTATTATAAATATTTACATGTGCAGACATAAATATCCATATCCTACAGAACTGATTATGTCAAAGGAAAATATTTGGTTAGTTGACAAAAAAAAATCCTATTTTTCATTTTTCTTTTCTCTCATTCTTTTTCTTTGTAAATGAAAAAAAAAAAATATATAATGTATATTACATAAAATGTGATATACTGTAGTGTTATTTCCTGCATCTTTCAAGGATATAAATTTCATACCATGAAGACCATGTAAAAAGTCACCATGTTCAGAGATTTTCTTTATTTAGTCTTGTTTAAATTTATATTTATTTTATTTATAGTTATGCTTCATCTACATGCCCTGTATTCACATATCTTCACCTATGTAGGATGGATAAAATCAGTCTGCTTCCTCATTTTTTTTGAAATAACTTTAAATAATAATGGAAATCCCTAAATAAAACAGCAGATAAGACCACATCTAAAAATAATAAAATAAAATAAAATAAAATAAAATAAAATAAAATAAAATAGTTAAATAAAATTTTTAAAAATATTAAATGTGCAGTAATATTTAATATTTATTAGTATGTTATTTTATTAGTTATTTTATTAGTATGTTATTTATTAGTATGTTATATTTAATACTTATTAGTATTATTTATTTATGTAGTATTTAAAAATATTACATGTGTAGTAATAAGGTTAAAAACACTACATTCTGAATATCTGTGATAATAACCTTCAAGAATGAGGACAAAAGAAATGTTTCTTTTCCTGCAGCTGGATTTCTCATAACCTTCTTCTTTTTTTTTCTTTTTTTTTTTTTTTTTTTTTTTTTAATACTTCGTCTTAGCCCC
>VWZN01008669.1:18538-64563 GCA_013396955.1 Regulus satrapa
TTTTTTTTTTTTTTTTCTTTTTCCCTTCCTTGTTAAATGCTAAGTCATAGATTTTAACAACTGGGAGGGGGGGAGAACATTGCTGTTGAAACCAAAGAATTTCAACTTCCCAGCCTTCTTTATTGTTGTCAACGTCAGAAATTTCCAAAGCCTAACAACATCACTTCAAAAGCACTTGGTCTAAACAAACACCACATAATGAAAGAACATCTTTTAAGAATATTTCCGGAGACATAAAACCCCCCAGCAAGCTTTCACGAGAGACACTTTGACAAATGACACTCCCCTCCTCAAAAAAAAACCCAAAAAAAACAAACAAAACCCAAAAAAATCTGGGCATGGAACTAAAGCTGCTGGCGAGAGTGACACTTTCCCTCCTGCTAATTGACAACTTGGGGAAACAAAGCCACAAAAAAAAAGACGCTCTGCTGTTCCTCTGGTGCCCGTAGCCTGTCAGGAGCTGGAATCAGCTCCGGTTTGATCTCCGGCAGCGCAAAGCTGAGGGGGGAGCAGAAGGGATCATCTGCCTGCTGATGGAGTGCATGAGGCAGAAGCCTCTCTGAGTTCCACAGAAAGAGAAAATTATGCAGATTTTGGATGAAGTTTTTAGAAAAATTAAGATATATTGAACCACATGGACATGAAGTACAAGTTCTAGTTATAGTTTTAAATAAGTAAGTTAGTAAGTAAGTAAGAATATATTCTAAATACTTTAGAAATGCTTTAAGTACCTTACAAAAATAGAAGCCATTGAAACCCTAACCAGCCCTAAGGCCTAGTTCTGTGGCCTGGCTCCAAGATATAACAAAAACAGAGTAAGAACACTGTTCACATTTTAGGAGAAACAAGATAGAATTATTTACCTAGAATATTGTTTGCATTTTTAAGACAGAACAGGTAGGAAAAAAAAAAAAAAAAGTGAATATACAAATAAATAAGTGTAAGAACTGACACTGCTTTTCATAGATTAGAACTGAGCTTTGATAGATGTAGACAGTATGGTTTTTGTTCATGGGTCAATTTATGAATAAAATCCCCTGTATTGGGGTGAGATGGCTGAATGGAGCAGGCTGGAGCTGAGGAGGAGGATGAAGAGGAAGGAACAGAAAAACAGGAAGAGAACACGCAACAGGAAAAAGAAGATCAGAGCTGCTGAGGGAACTTCTGCCCCAAAGGACACCGGCCTGGAGAGGCTGTTGCAGCCTTTGCTGCACAGGACCCCATGCCAGAGACTTTAGCATGGACTTCAACAACGGAGAGCTCTGCCTTCAGACTATGCCTTACCACAATAAACAGCCTTACAGCAAACAAGAACTGCCTCTGCCTCCTTTAAGGACCAGGGCCATTCAAACCCCAACACCTGAGAGGGCTGTTGGCACAAAGAGCTGCGAGAGGCAGCCCAGGTGTGTTTGAAGGCCCATAAGGAGCAGCCACTGAGGCTGAAAAAGCAGCATTTTCAGTATTTTTAGCACTCTGAGGTTTCTTGTTTAACAGCTCAGCGGGGTTGCATCTGTTGGGAAGCCAAGTGGGGAGTAACTTCAAGGGGGGAAGTCGGGAGGGTGAGATGTTGGAGGCATCACTCAGCCACTCTGGATTCAGGACAGGGAGCCACATCCAGGAGTTCTATTTGGAGAAAAATCCAGAAAATTTTGGCTAAAGAAGTGTTCAAGGTTGGTTGGAGCTCTGAGCAACCTTGGCTATGGAAATTGTCCATGGCAGGGGTGGAATGAGAGTGAGCCTCAACATCCCTTTCCAGCCCAAACTATTCCATTATTCTGTGATTCTGCTGACTCCTTGGTTTTAAATAAATCCTAAATTTTTGAGTAATAAAAGCTCAAATTTCTCCTAAAAATGAGAATTTTCCTTTTCTCAGTATTCTGAGCTCAGTAATTATTTGATATGCTTGCTATAGAGCTCTCTATTATATAGCTTTATACACACATAAATCCCACTATTAGAGCTGCCAATAGTTTCTGTCTTGTGCAAAAAATCTGAAAAATATTGAGCATTTTGTTAATGCTTTTTACATTCATTCTCTATGCAATCATGAACCAACCTGAGGTTTTATACTGGAAATTTCAGCTCGAATGTTCACAAATCACATGAAAAGAAATTCAGGATTTAACAGTCTCTTATCAGATATTTTTATTATAATCAGAGATCCTACAGCATCCCGATTAGGTGCTCTGCTGCTTTTTTTCCCCCCTTTAATTTAGCAATAATCCTGTGTCTATCTGTACCAAGAGGGCTCTTAAAATTCTACCTTCACATGCAAGAACACTGCTCCGGTGGCTTTCCCCCCCTCCCCCCCCATTTTTATTTCTGTCTCACATAAAAACCAATCCTCCATGAACTTACCACCAGTGAGGCCAATAATAGAAAACAAAATGCACTGATGGAGATTTTAGTGCCGAGTTTAATGCTACAACCCCCCCTCATGGCTTGGTTAGAGGGGCTATAAAATCTGCCTTGTTTAGGGGAACGCTGGCACTTTTTTTTTTTTTTTTATCTCTGAAATCTCCAAAGGCTAGGCTCAGGAGTTTGAATGATTTTTCCATGAGAATGATATGAAATTCTAAAGAAAAAGTCCAGAAGATGTTACATTTTGCATCTAAAATAATGTATGGAGCAGTCAGATCTGTTATTTGGAATAGTGATCATGCAATTTAGCAGATTATTAAAAATAATGATAATTGCACACCAAATTCTGGGCATTTCCTCAGTAGGCTCAGCCGTGCTGTATTTTATTCCACTTTGTAGAGAATTGTGTTTGGTCTCCTGCAGAAAGACTGGCATCAAATATTAATAGGTTTTTTCCCTATGCAGAGACAGAAGATGGGAAGTGTTCGACTGTTTTCCATCATTCTAATAAACTGTTCATAAAAGAAAGAATTATGGAGTGTCTGATGTGGTGGAAACATTGCACTGGCAGTTAAAAAAATGAGTCCCAATTCTGACAATCACAACAGAGAGCAAGTCCAGAGAACTGATGGAGGAATGTTGGGGCTCCCCAGGTACAAATGCAACTTGTCAATCTTTGTATCTCCCTAAATACCAGAGCACTCCAGACTTTTTTTTACCCTTTCATACAGTTCAGAAGTTCTGTGGGAGGCAGTCAACAAGGATGAAAGCTGCCTTGAGGTCTGAGTACATTGTTTTGAAACACCACCCACAAAAGTTCACATAGATCTTGACTAAATGAGGTGGATAAAATCTTGTCTTTCAGAAAGGAGATGGGCAGATCCTATCACTCACCAGGAACTTGCTTGCCTTCACTGCAAATTCAAAATGTAGCTCTTTTAGCAGAAATTATTGATTTTGAGAAGGGGAACACATCAGGTACAGATTCATTTCTCATGCACAATATGGGTAGGAAGAACTCAGCCTCCAGATCCACCTGGAATATTCTGGGGAAAACTCTGTGTCACCTCTAGATCTCATCACCTTTCCTTTTTTTGGATGCATCTAAAGGCAACAAGAACAAGGTTTAAACAGCTCAAATTCCTCAGAAATGTGCACTTCCTTCCTGAAAGGCTTTTAAACAAGAACTGACTGCTCAGCTCCTGAAAAAAAAAAAAAAAAAAAAAAAAAAAAAAAGACAACTGCTCTGTTAAAAACGAAGCTGTTCCTTCCATGACATTTTAGATCAAATTAATGATTTAGTGAGTATAAGTATTGCTGCTATCAGGCTTCCACAGCACTTCCAAAAGAGAAGTAGATGGCTGGAAAAAAACTGGAGAGAATTATTGCTCACACAGACGTGGCAGAACAGAGTTACAGCTCTCGCCAGCGACGAGAGCAATAAAGTCTGATGAAGATAATGCAACAAACATAATGATTTGCTTTGCATCTTAAATAGATAATGAAGCAACCAAAGGCAATAGATCCAGCAGTTACTGCTCTCAGGGCTCCATAAATAACAGCTCAGAGCAGTAGGATTTACTGTGCTAATAAAGTTAACAGATGACCAAATTCCGGCGCTTTTACTCACCCCACTGGCGATGTTCTCCCCGTGAAGTTGGGGGGGGGTCACTCCCAGGACAGCCAAGTCTGGAACAGTAGAGCCAAATATGAGTTACAATTATGTTTTGTGGATAGGAAGAGGTCATCTTTAGGAACTGTGAATCAAGTGTTTCCAGAGCCAGGTCCCTTAGGAACATTCCTTCTCCCTCCACAGCTTTAACCCACCGAAGGCTCCAGAGGCTTCTCCCTGTCCTGATCCACATCAGCCTCAATGATTCAGTGATTCCTCAATGATGCAGTGATTCCATTCTGTGTTTCTGTTGAAGCAGGCTGTTCTGGGGTTCCCCCTCACCTCCTTTTAGCTGCTCACACAGCTTCAAGGTGAACAAAGCTCTCCAGCTTCTCCAGCTGCAAGAAATCAGCCAGAATTAAAGCATTTAGAGCAAAAATAATTTCTCCAGATTTAGGAAAATGTCTCAGGAGGTCAAGGAAAGCAGAAGGGTTGCCCAGAAGTTGCAAATTCATTATTCAAAGTGTCCCAGGCCAGGCTGGATGGGGCTGGGAGCAACCTGGGCTCAAGGAAGGTGTCCCTGCCCACGGGACTGGAGGATCCTTGAGATCCCTTCCAACCCAAACCATTCTGGGATTCAGTTTGGAGAGAGTTGAGCCCCCACAACAATGAGGTGGAGATAAGCAATCACCCAACAGCAGCTGAGGCTCAGGCTGAAATTAAACAATCTTGTACCTAAATGTTCCCTTTCTATTTCCAGCAAGAAAATCCTCTTGACATAATTTAATTACACCTAAGAGGACATTACACCTCAGCAGAGGCAGGGAATTCTGAGAACGCTGTGTCAGAGCTGAAGACATTATCTGAGCCACTTTTGATGGGATTAATGTTGTTTAAGGGAGCTGAGGAGAATTTTGCTGCACGAGATAGAACAGCAACAGAACAACAGGTCCAGAGGGTGAACACAGCTCTTCCAGGCAGCAGCAGATAATTATGAAATGTAATTATCCTTGGAGTTTCTCAGGGAAAAGAGCAAGGCTTGATAAACATTTTAGCACGTTCTTGCTGCTAGGAGGGAAAGAAATAAAAGGAAAAAAAAAAAAAAAAAAGGACATTTCAAGGAAATTAAAAAACCTAAGGCAGCAGGTTTGAAATACTGAAAGCTGGGATTTGACAGGTCATTTAAATACGTGAAAATGTTATTTAATTCATGTAACCTAAAACTGTACAAAAGTAAAGTAACTAAGAGGGAAGAGGATTATCTTCAAGATGTGTGGGTGTGCATGTAGAATGAGAATTTTTAAATCTAGAACTAATCAGTGGCTAAACTAAACACAGAGCCCCCCTCTCCTTGCTGGTGGCTACTCTTCTCTCCATGCCTCAGATCCATCCAATCCAGCAGCTCTAGTATGGAAGGCATCCAACCCAGCCACAATTTTCTAAACTTTTCATAATATTCCAAACAAAATTATATAAAAACCCCACATGGGAAAGGAATAAGGCCAAGGAATCTTTTTTATTCTCTTCCCCTTTTTACTTTTGCACTAAATTGTGAGTAGCTCACAATGACATTGCCCAAATGGATTTAAAATTTCTTCTTCATAATTAATTGTGAAGAAGAATAAAATAATAGAAGACAGTGACTGTAACTTCCAAAATCACCAAACAAAGTGGATAAAGCAGCAAAATGTTTGTCCACTCCTTATGATTCACTTTGATATAAATTTTTTGTACACAGCAAAGAATAAATAGTATGAACAATGTGCTTCCTCTCTGTCCTCTCCACTTTACATACAGAAAAAATAGGATGGGCTTTTCTGAGGACCTTGGAAGCACAAAAAAAATCTGTAAAGGAAAATATTTTAAGGGATTTTTTTCATAACTGTATTTTAAAATATTTTAAAGTAGTATTTTAAAATAATTGCCATTTGGAAACAGTTCAATTCCAGAAAAGGCGATTCCTCAATACTGTTGCAAGACGTGGTCTCAAATTCTAAAATCCTGCTCCTTGGCATCCTGCCAGCACTGTGACTCCACCTTATCCTCCTGTAGTTCAGGACAGGTGGTGTGGGGCCAGAAATGTGTGATGCTGCAGAAAGAGATATGCTCCAAAATGTGCAAACCTGGAGCTGCCTGAGCAGGCATCCCTTGCCTTTTGTCCGTTCAAATCCACGTGTCACTTCAAATTTTCACGTGTGGTTCTGCATGGTTGAGGCTATTCTGATGCATCTGTTTCTGATAGAGTTTTTGCATATATGGAAAAGAATACATGGAATTTTGATTCCAACAGATCAAAATCTCGCAACACAATCAAGGACAGAATATGAAAAATATTCTTTGTGAGGTTCATCAGGAGTGACTGGGGGATACAACCAAGTGTGCATTTTTGTCATTTGGTGTCCCCCTTAACAAAAACCCCCTGCCACTTGTCAACGTGTCAAGGTGTATTGGCTTCACTACGAGCAAGGGAAGGACAAACCTTCTGGAAGAGGACAAAAATAGAAATGTTGTGAGAGAATAGAAAACTTTGGCTTACCAGACATTTTTCAACATTTACTCAGATCAAGTCTCTAAAAATAAAGATGTCTCCCTTTCCCACTAAATTAGCCTCAGCTAGCGATTCTTGTCAGATACATACATTACATAAAGCCAAAAGGAGTTTTAAAAATAGAAGAAAAATAAATAAACCAAAAAAATAGAAAGCCAGCGAATCTCTTGCTTTGAGAGATTTTCTTTCATATACATAAATACAAATGAGCCTTTTATCCTGGCATATGTAGCCTTAATTAGAGCTGGATGTACAGGAATTTCCAGACACTACAGAGGAGGTGTCAATACAGATCACAAAGTACATCTGAATGGGTACACAAAACCCCTGGGTGCAGCAATTCCTGCTGAAAAACAAATATTTCCTCCTTATTTATACTTGTTGTTCTTAAAAACAAATTTTAAAAATCAAAAAACAATCAATCCTGTACTAAAAATTTAATGGAGAGATAATTTAAAATAAGTATCTTCTCTATATGGTGATTTTTTTTTTTCCCTATAAATGTATTTATTCTACTAAAAATAATTTTGAAGCCTGTTTGACTTAGTGCAGCATCAAAGTGGAATAATTTTTACTATCCTGGTATATTTATACCCCCTGGTCCATTTCTATCCTCATTATCCATGAAGCTGGTTGGGTTTTTTGTCCTGAGAAAACTCAGGCACAAATTGAACATCGTGGACTGATCTCCATGCGAATGACAAAAGGGAAAGGGAGGAAAAGGAAGGATAGACAGGAATTGCTACAGGAATTGATTTCACAACTGCAACCTTTCAGGAAGGAAATCCCCAGCAAAAACACAATTGTGAAAACACAATTACCTCTCACACTGATGGTGAGAATGAGGAGTACGTTTTAAATGTTCAAAAATTTTCAGAGATCTCACCTAAAAAATTTCAAATTTAAAGCTTAAACAAATTTAAACCCAGTAGGAAACCCGATTCATGAGCAGTGAACACAAAGATTCGGTGTTTTAGATATATTTACATAACACAAATAGATATTTAAAGATCTGATCCATTGACATCAATATCTGTAATCTCATGAGCTTCTGTGCCATTCCCTCTGGGCGAGATGGGATTTTTAACCCTGCTGAACACGGACAAAATGCAGGTGTAAGAATATATTTGTGGAAAAATGCAGAGCCAGGTCACCTGAACTATTTATATCTAATTCACAAGATTGTCTCATCTGAGTGAAAAAAAGTTCTGAGCAGACATCAAAGGGCTTTTTTTTTTGTTGTTGTTTCAACATTTCAAAGCAAAATTGTTGCTATTTTTTACTTCCCATGTTTCATTTCAAAGTACCTCCTTCTTAAAGAGTAAAACATGAAGACATTTTGAAGATTTTTGTTTTGTTACAGGAGCTAATGAAAATAGTTTAGACTGACAGAAAACAAGCCAGGAGCTGTCTCAGACATTTTGGGCTAACCTGGCAAAGCAAGCAGTATTTAGTGATTTATTTTAGAATTTCCCAAGTCAACTGAAATTATAAAATATGAGAATATACAGCACATCTATACTTATACACTATACCTATCTGTATCTATAATACACTATATTGGTAGTAATGCAAAATAAGTAAAATACACTCAAATGGTCATAAAATGTTATAATGTTCGTGATCCCTGTCTTCAAATTGTTTTAAGCTTTGTTTTAATTTCCTTAGTTTTTATGGTGTTAATATTGAATAACAGGATCCACGCAAACACTGTTGGTCTATGCTGAGACCTCAGGTTCTGGTATTAAAGGCATGACTATTAATATTAGAAATATATATATATCTATATAAAAAACATTTAAATATTTATTATGTACCTTTTATTTGATATATCTATATTAAACATTATACTACATATTTGCTATGCATATTTATTTGTATATAACTGCAGACACTTCACACCAACATCTTTATAGAACACCACTGAAGTGTGGAGAGCAAATCTGCATTTTTGAAGTTCCTCCTCACTCCTCTGCCTTGGCCACAGAGATGGACACGGCCCATTTTGGGAGATAATTTTTTCCCCCCCTCTTTTCCCTTTCCTTCCAGGATCTTTTTTCCATTTAAGATTTCGTGACCTATTTGCTCAGGAATTTGCTGTTTGTTGGGAAGGAGCTGCCTGATTGTCTGCCTCGAACAAAGGCAGCTAGATCACAGCTGCTGTTCTCAGCCAGAAAACTCACAATAAACATCATTCCCCAACACCTTCCTTGGACATAAAAACCCCAGCAATCCCTGCTTTTAACCACCCAAGAATATTTGGGAATTCTGCCTCTGAGGAAGGAGCAAATCCAGCGGAGGCACCAAGATGATCAGAGGTATGGAGCAAATTCCAGGGTGGCAGGATTACTTTGAAAACCTAAAATGAAATAAAAATCAAGTTACAGACTGCACTCCAGAAGGAAAATGAAGGAACAGACTCAAAGTCTGTAGGAGTCAGTCTAATATGGGATTTAGATACTAAATAAGGAACAGGGTTTTCAACCAGATTTAACCAGTTTTAAGATTCAAACTAAACTTCAGGTATGGAGAGATCCTGAAAGCTCACTGGAAGAATCAGCACTCCAAACCTAACAGAAAGGAAATAAAATTGATCTTCTTGATTGTATTTACACTGAGAAGGAAAAACAGGGCAGCAGGAGACTTCTTATCAGGATGAGTTTCCAGAGAGCCACCAACTTCCCCAGGCATCAGCGCAAATCTCCTGCAAGAGAAATCCTGCAAGGGTTCCCAATTCCCATTCCACACCAGCATCTTCACATTCCGACGCTGTTCTGATTCAGCATCTCAGCTCCCTGGGAAAGATTTCTTTGAGGATCTCACAAAGATCATTTTGTAAATTGCGGTGGGATCATTTCATGTAGAGCTGAAAGGCAAAAAATAAAGAATTCAAGAGGCTGGATTGTACAGAGTATGCATGCACATACATGTGTGTACATAGAAATAGCACAATTCAGCTCTCTCCCAAATGCTGTGAGAACCAAAATAATTGCAGTTCACAACTTTAATTAAAACACTCCAGGCTTGCTACTTTTCAACCCTTCTCTTTTTTAAATGTTGAGGGAAAAGCAGAGCATCTGATGTAGTGAACTCTTCTGGCTTAGGCAGTTCTGGAAATCTCAGAAATTAATTCGAATGTGTGCTTTTATGGTTTCTGTAGCTTTCTTCAAGGCTGGTAATGAAAATCTGGACCACGGATTGCACAAAAATCATTTCTTGGAGGCTCCTGCTCCGCTGGCCTGGTAGTAAATCTCCCTCCTGCAGAAATACAAAGTTTTTTTTCCTTTTTCAATACATACCAGGAAAGCCAGTTGAATTTTTTTACTTCAAAAACTCAACCCCTCAACTTTTAAACTTCTTTCAGAGATGCAGGGTGATACCACAACTCCTCCAGAAGCATATTTGGATTTAGTAAATGAATTTTCTTGGGCTGTCCTCAAATCCAGCCCATCCACATTAAGTTTACGGGGTATCTGCTCAGGGGAAAGCACAGAACTGTATTTACCACACAGGTTGTTCCTCTTCCAAAGCAAGAGAGAGAAACCAAGAGAAATCACCTGAAGGAAATGTCTTTACAGCCATAATCACCTACCACATATTCCTACAATCATTAAAAAAAATAAAAGGAATTGGGAAATTTTTCATCAGGACTTATACCAGGGACTGTCCCCAGTGTCCCATGGAATTATGCCACATGCAAATCAATGCAAAGAAAGAGCATTTGGGAGACACTGCCAGTCACGTTAAACACACTAAGAGCTTCATTTCAAAGACCTGGAGGTCCTTGAGGAGATTTTTAAAGAACTGGAATTTCTAGGATTCCACCTGTGCCCCCAGTTCTGGGAACGCACATTCCCTGGGCTGAGGGGTAAGCCCCACACCTTCAGGATTTCTGCCACATCATTCCTCTCTTGTCCAGTGGGAAATGCCTCCAGCTGTGCCAGGAGAGGCTCAGGTTGGACACGGGAAGATTTCTTCCCTAAGAGTGACCAAGCACTGGGAAAGGCTGCCCAGGGCAGGGGAGGAGTCACCACCCTGGGGGTGCCCAATAAAGGAGCCAAGGTGGCACTTTGGGTTTAGTTGGCAGGGTGGGGTTCAGTTAAAAGTTGGATTGACCTTGGGAGGTTTTTTCCAACCTTTACAACTCCATGAATCTTTCCTGTTTAAAGAAAGAGCAGTGAAATAACCTCAGTGACACATTTAGGACTGTGACACAACTATCCCCATATTCCGTACAGACTGAGGAGCCCCATGGAATGTCAGCATTGTGCAAAGCCAATACAATAATAGACAAGAACAAAATCCTGGATTTTATTTACTTTGAAACAAACCAAGCCTTGCAGCACAACAAATATTATCAGAGAAGTGTGGGGACTGGGCTTGGGACCAAGGGAGTGAAGCTTTTGACAGCACAGATTCGTTTGCAAATTCAAACAAATCTATTGTGTTTTTTTCCCCTTTTAAATTTGTTGTTTCCCTCTTGGTTCTGATCAGAGATATTCCCTCTTAAAGAAAAAGGGAAAATAAGCGTAAATACCACATTTGAGAACTGTCATAAAACTCCATTTGTCACTTCCCCCCCCCCCCCCAAAAAACAAAACAAAACAAAAAAAAACAAACAAAAAAAAAAAAAAAAAAAAAAAAAAAAACAAAAAAACAAACCACCAAAAAAAAACAGCAAACCATTTGCATTGCAATGCCCAGGCTCCTCCCGCACACGCTCTGATGCTACAGAAACACGAAGAACAGAATGAAAACCAGTCCCTACCTCCACAACATCCTCTGATTTCAGCTGAGAGCAGTTTCCCTGAGATGGATTTCTCCAGCTGGGAATTCTCAGCACAGTTCTCCTTGCTGTCCTGGACATTTCACCCACTAAACCATTCCTCTCCTCTGAGGACAGGAGAAAATAGCACCATTTGTTCTCACAGGAGACTGGCTGCTCCTGAAATGTGAAGAAGCTCGTGGCAAATGGGCAGAATGTTAGGAATAAATAAAAAAAACGAGGCAGTAGAAATAAATCTCCCACAATGACTTTTCTCATTCATTTAAAATGGGAAGCAGCCTTTGCTGGGCTCACAGATACAGCAAATTTGCAAGCTGCAGGGGAAAAAAAAAGGAGTTATCTGCTGTTAGAAATATCAACTGGAAAGCAAAATGTAAAGGATCTCCCACAAACAGCCAGCAATTTGAGGAAATTATATCAGCCAGGGGACAAGAGATGTTTGCTTCAGCCGTTTAAACAATAAATTGCTTTAAATTTGTAAGTGAACCAAGGAAACACTAAATTTCGCCCTATTTTTCAGGAAGCTGCTGCTGCACCCCAGCAGGGATTAAACAGCACACACTGTGGTTGATTTTACAAACAAGTTTCATCTCAGCGCCACTTCCAAGTGTCTGAAACTCCATCTGCCCAGAGATTCACCTTGCCCAGGTGTTATTTCATGCTCTGCCCTTGCCTGCAGCACAGCTTTCCCTCTGCAGTTTAATCTGAGGCTCCTCAGGTGCTCAGGAGAGTGAAATGGAAGTGATAAGTCATGACCTGGAGCCAAGTCTCTCCTGCTGCTCCTCAAAGCACCAGGAAGATTCAGTGCAGGTGACAAAGCTGCCCCAGACAGATTTCAGTGGGAATTTCCTCAGCAAAAGCAGAAGAGATCTCACTTGCCTGAATTCTTTGTGAATTTTCAGACCACACAGTGATGTAGAAAGCTTTTCCCAAAAGAATTTCATCCTTGCTGGGACAACACAAAGAGGAGTTTCCATCACCACTGCAACAGCCAGAGAGAAGAAGATTATTTAAACAAATGAAACTTAGATTGGAAGCATTTTCTGAGGTATTTCCAGATTTTCACCTCTAGGACGTGACTCAGATGGCAACACAAATCTCTGTCCTGAGTGAATGCCTTATCCAAATGGGTCTCTTAATTATGTTTTTTCCAGTCTTTCAAGGTCAGAGAGGAATTCCAAGAAACTTTCACAACAAAATGGGTCCAAGGATGGTCCCTCAGAACTGTTTAATTTCGAAACGAAATTAGTAACGAAAGTCCATGAGTTTGCTCAGTAATTTTTTATTTGTTCTCCTCAACATTTCACTTCCTAATCAGCATTTTCATTTCCAGCCTGACAAGCTGATTGATTATTTTTGTTATCTGTCTCAAAGCTTCATCACTGAATTTTGAAGAGAAGTTACGGGGCAAATAAATGCAAAACATGAAGTAGTTTAAATTAGAAATGTTCAGATTCAAGATCAAATTACAAAACTTCAGGTGTTTTTGTATCTTTAAACCATTATATAGGAGCTGGAGCGGCAGGACTTGAATTTTGTAGAGCATAACAAGGCCCAAGTGACATTAAAAAGAACCTGTTTGAATTTCCAAAGCATTTCACACACATTAAATGCCTGAGCAACTCTGCTGCTTCCTTTTATTTACAAGAAGAGTTAAACTGAGAGCTTTTGGCCTAAGAGGGCAAACAAGTGCCTGCAAAAGTGGTTCTGTGTTGGTGAGGGTGAGTTCCCCTCTGGACAGAGACATGGCAGGAGTAAGGAACTGCTTCTGTCCAGATCTCTCTCCGGAGTGAGTTTAAGAATTCACTCCACAGTTAATTTTTCTGGTCAAGTGCATGCCTGGCACCAGCTCCAGTAAATCTTTGTCAAGGGAAATGTCCCATCACCACTGCAGCTTTCCAAAGTCCTCTGAAATGGAGCCTGGTCACTAACAGAGTTCTAACCTCCAGCATGGGAACACCCAAGATTTCTCTATCCCTGCATATGGAAAAGTTGCTTTTCTTACAGGCAATAAAACACTGGGGCCAGCTGAGGTGCCCATGCAAAGTGATCCCTGCATCGGGGGAAGGCACGGAGCAAAAAACAGGTTGTTCACTTACAGTCAGAAACCTGGACAGCAGCACCTCAAGGAATCCTTTGGAGAAATCTGGGAAAAGATGGAGCAGGAATGATGGAGAACATTGGTTCTCGAATTGTGAATAAATTCCATTTTCAAATACTGCAGGCAGCGCAAGACAGGATGCAATCAGCCTGAAACAAACCTTTCATCTACCTCTCTACCAAGGCTTAAAAATGGTAAGAAGAGCAAAAGCAGCTCCATGATGGGATCCTGGAAGATGTGGGGTAGGTGAGGCTGGAAGAGGTTGAAGCTTGAATGAGCCATTTCCACAAAAAAACCCAGTGAAGCAGCAGAGTTTGGTGGTGTTTCAGATCAGGTGAGTCTGTGAAGCCATCCAGAGATAGCTTCAAACACTTAATTTTACCAGCCCAACACCCCAAAATTTCCCATGAAACAACCAGGAAAGGTTGGTCTCACACTCAGCCTTGGGGGTCTCCCCCCTCCAAAGCCAAAGATGCTGCTGTTCTGATAAAAGTAATTTCTATTACTTTCATACAGATGTGCTAGCACCAAAACATTACCAGAATCATTCTTTTCTAAAGAAACAGTGAAAATGCCTTTGGCCAGAGGAAATCAGATTGTTCAAACAAGGCAGAACCTCTTTTATATGAGAGTTTTTTTCCTACCAAACAAAAAGCACTGAACAGAGGATGCATTAGACAAATGCAAGATGAACTGGACTTCACAACAGATTTTTCCCTGCATGAATAAAATCTCTGTCCACACAGAATGTTTGCAGTCTTTCACATTAACTCAGAGCACTCAGATCTAACAAACATGGTAAGCTCAAAAATAGGTGCCCGTAAATTTTGATTTCCTCTCTGGAGTTATGTTTTTATTAGCAGGCTTCGTAGCCAAACAGGAACGGATTTTATCCAGGACTTTTTGTCAGGAATGCATGCTGCAAATTGTTTAATTTGAATGTCAGGGAGGGAGAGGATTTCACCTGAGCAATATTCAAAGGTTAAGACAATATGTCAGTGGAGATATTTTCTTAATGCCACTACAATGCCTGTGGAACCACCCACAGCTGAGAATCACCGAAAGCAGCTTTAATCAATTGAAAACTCTGTTAGAAGGTGTTCATAAAATGCATTAAATTTCTCTGTGAGTTACTCAGCAGAGCGAGGGAATCTGTTGTTGGAGTTGTTGGAAATAGCTATTTTGAAATCCCAGCCAACACTCAGGCTCGATGCAAAGCCTCTGCCACAAAAAAAATTCTTGAGCATTAATTTTCATGCCTGAATAGTAGTCTTGCATATTTTCTCCTCATTTAGCACACCTGAGAACAATGAACACCAAAAAAAGGAAGGGATGCTTTTGTAAGTTCAGCGGAGGTGATGAATGCCTCAACTTCACTGCAACAATAGGACACGTCTGACCTGCACCACTGAAAGGAATTGATGAGCAGACATGCAAATCTTCCTTAATTACCTCTCTTCGTGCAAAATGGGCAAAAGATGGGTGGCAGCTTGAGGGAGAAATAATCAGTTAGTCAAACCACAGAGCAGTGGAAAGGTCAGATTCTTGCAGCCCAAACACTGTGAATTACAAGAAATATAAAGCATTAAAATTCCAAATGGATGCTTTTTGACAGAGGTTTTAATGAGAATGCAAAAAGAGACAGCAGTCTGTCCTCACGACAAAAATTGTAATGAGAATGTTGTCCTCTAAGTCTCTTTAGTGAGAGGAAAGATTTTTCTGTGCCAGGACCATGAAGGACTCAGCTCCTGTTTGCACATTACACAGTTCAGGAAACTCACACGATCCACTGATTCGTCCTTTCCCCATTCCCAATAAAATGCTGAGAGGTCTGGCCTGGCTTCCAACCACCCTCAGCCACAACTCCTGACTCCCACTGGGTTTGCAGAACACCTCAGCTCTCCAGTGGGCAAGGAGCAGTCAAGAAAGACACAGGAATAACTACAAATAAGAGCCAAATATGTCATTCCTCTCAAGTTAAATGATGAGAGGTTAAATGATTTCACCTGCCCCGTTAAATGACGCCCGCTAGCGAGAGCAGAAGATGGACGCAGTGTCCTTTATCCTCTGGAACTTTCCAGAACCCCGTGGAGGAAGCTTCCAGAGCTCAGCCCCATCCCTCCCAAGCAGCACAGGCTGCGCAGGCAGCCTGGCCCTGCCTGGTGGTTCTGTGCTGCTCCAGCCGTCACTGCCCGCCGCCCACCCAACAGCACCCCAGGAGCTCCTGCAGCTCCCTGCTCCCTCCCCTCAGCTCCAACACGACTTCCAGAGTCCCACCTGGCATTGCAGGACTCAATGACCCTTGCTAAGAACATGCCTGGTGATTTTTATTCCATGTGAAAAGCAGAATTTTGAACCTTCCCAGCGCCGATGTCCCTCGGACGCTCAGGAGAGTGGCAGATCCCAAGTGTGGAAGTGTCTGACTCTGCTCCCGAAATCATCAAGGATTTCAGAGTAAGTCCGGCTTTTTCTGATAACGATTTTTTTTTTTTTTTTTTCTCTCCTAGGGGGAGCAGGTTGGTTTGGGTTTTTGGTGGTTTTGTTTGGGATTTTTGGGGATTTGTGTGTGTATGTGTGTGTGTTTTGTTTTGGAATTAAAAAAAAAAAAAATCACAAACCATTACCAGCTTTTGGCAAGAGGCAAATAAATAACATGCCTTGCTCCAAGGTGATTATACCTTTAATGACCCCATCGTCAGCACCACAAGAGGATATAACAAGTCCTCCTTTCCATCTTTAAAAGATAATCAGGATATCATGGTGTTTTAGCATTGCATTCCCTCTTTTTTCCCCCTTCTCTCACTGCCTCCAGCCCCACAGGAAGCAATCATTTCTATGCAAATGCTGGGTAATAGAAATATAACTTCTCCATGCCCTGCCTTTCCTTGGGGAAACCAATCTGCTGGCTCTGTTTGGAGAGGCACAGAAAGCACTGCGAATGCAGAATTTATCTGATAATAACTGTTTCTGCATCATTTACATATTCATGGCTCGCTTCTTGTGCACTTTTTATTTAGGAGCAGGAACCACCTCCTTTCCAATGGCCAGAAATAATGGGCGGTGACTGGTGCAAACCCAGTTCAGTTCAGAAACCACCCAGAAAACCTCTTGAAAACCTCGTGGCAGCTGGGAGGGAGGAACATTGGAAACAAATGGCTCCAGGTTCCCTGTTTTCCATGGGCTGAAGCGCTCAGTGACCATCTGGGGCTAAAACACAAGGAGCTGGCCTGCTCACAGGTATGCAAGAGTTCACTTGGCTTGTTCCCTCCTGCTCAGGAGTGGAAACGTGGCAGATATGGGTAATTATGAGCAGGAATTATTAGCAGAGAGGGTTTCTGTCATCTTCATCACTCAGCAAAGCACCTGCTGGTCCCTTGAGTAGGGAACATCCTGCTGCTGTAGCAAATATCCCACATCCTCTGGACAGCAGGACAGGCTGACAGCTTTAGGCTCCAAAGTCCTATTTTTTTCCTGGTTTGTCCCTTTTTTTTTTTTTTTTTGTGTGTGTGTGTGTGTGTGTGTGTGTGATCCAAAATGTCCCCCTGGGGCTCTAGCTGTGGGAAGGAAGAAGAGGCTCTGCCCAGCATCCCACAAAGCCTTCAATGCTCCTCCCGAATGCACAAGCCAGGCTGGATTAATTTCAGCCCAGCTGCCAAAAAATCTGCCTTTCTAAAAGAATTCAACTTCCTGGGGAAATGGTAAACAGGGAGGAAATTTATCTGTGAGAACCTTTGGATTAATACACAGGGTGCTGATCTCAGCACATTCTGCAGAGTGTCTGACATTAAAATTGAGCTGTACTTTGCAGCTTCTTCATATTTCTACTCAAATACCAGAATCAAATAATAAATAAATAAACAACCTGAACCCTTTTGTGCAAGAACAAATGTCTCAATCACTGTTTCCAGGGAGTCTGAACTGTGCTTTTGCGCACCCTACAGTCACACTCCATCTCCTCTCATTTCAAAGCTCAGCAAGAGGCAGCTCCAAGAGTTTCAAAAGCTCCAAGAGAAGAAGCTCCAGGAGTTTTGTCTCTGTAAACACCACTGGCACTGCAGATCCTCTCACTGAAAAATTCTCTACTGGTAGGGTGGTGAGGCCCTGGAATAGAATTCCCAGAGCAGCTCTGTCTTCCCCTGGATCTCTGGCAGTGCCCAAGGCCAGGCTGGACACTGGGGCTGGGAGCAGCCTGGGATGGTGGAAGGTGTCCCTGCCCTTGGCAAGTGAATTGTTAAGTCAGAAATTAAAGAATAAAATCCTTCACCTTTTAAGATAATTAATACAGTCCAAAAACAAATCTCTGTCTGAAAAATAAAATTTTCTTCCAGTAAGAACTGCCCACAGCTAT
This sequence comes from Regulus satrapa, assembly GCA_013396955.1. Taxonomy (NCBI): domain Eukaryota; kingdom Metazoa; phylum Chordata; class Aves; order Passeriformes; family Regulidae; genus Regulus; species Regulus satrapa. The sequence continues at coordinate 36,295 of VWZN01008669.1, forward strand.
TTACATAGGAATTCCTACTTCCTGTAGTTGCATGAAAACTGATAACTGCATACAAGTTATTAAGGTAAAAGATATCTCCTAAAATAACTCCTAAAGGTCTAAAAAATCCCTTCATATTAAATTTAGCAGATTTCTTCCTTTTTTTTCTTCCTTTCTTTTCATCAAAGCCCCTGGTTGGTACTTCACCTCAACTTGCTCATCTCTCTCATCTTCTCCATGGGGAGTGCAATGAGACCCAACTCATTGTTTGGGGTTGATGAAGCACCTCAGCCTCTCTCACCAGGCTCACGATTCCATTAATAACTCAGCCCTACCTCTAACAAAAGATCAAACTTCCAAAAGAAAAAACAAAGAAGAAAGAAAAATCAATGCAAAGGTGTCATTATCTGAGAAAATAAATAGAAAAAAACTCCTTTTTGCAAATCAAGAAGAAATAAAGTGAAGCAATGCCTGAGTCAGCAGTCTGGAGCCAGCCTCCCTCCTCCCTTTCTCGCTTCTGGTTCCACAGGTGTCCCTTGGTTTTTAATCCTCCTGTCCTTGCTGCTTTGGTTCATTTTGGTGTCAGATGTTCCAGGTCAGCAAATCCATCTGCCTGGCAATGCCACTTTTCCTGCAGCTGGAGAAGCACAGCCCCTTTTTTGGGGGAGAGCTCTGATCCTGCCTGGTGCTGGATCCACCCCCAAATTCCAGCTGGGAAGAGCTGAGCCCTGCTCCAGCTGTTGGGAACGGCTGCCAACGCACTCTGCTAACCTTGAGGGAATTCAGCAACATCAGCCTAATTAAAATTGTTGTTGTGTTTGTTTTGCCAGGCTCTCCCTTTTATCTGCACCCATAATGATTTTGCCTGATCACTTCAAGAAGCGTCTGTGGGTGGGAACAGTGAGTGATAGATTCAAATAATGAGGCTCTAAACGACTACAAAAGACTTTACACTGCTGTGAATCATCCATCTCCAGTGCTGCATTATTCAGAAATTAATGCAACCCTATAAATGAATAATGATTTAAATGTACTTTTAAAAATTGTTAATGCTCCAGCACTTTTTCCTTCTCTACATAATCAGAAAATTGATTATGACTACGACTAGACCTATGTTCTTAATTTAACTTATGTAATAGGGATGTAGAAAAAGCTTTGCAACAGCAGTACAAATGGAAAGATTTCCAGGACACTGGAAATAGGTTTCTAACCTTCAGAATTCCCTAGCCAGAGTCAGAGGGAATTACCACCAAAAAAAACTTCCTGGAAGGCTGTAGGGTCTAGAAGAAACTGAATTATTGCCAAAGCTGAGGAAAAAGATCCAAAATAGAGCCAAACGTGCCAAATAGTAAGGATAAAGGATCATAAGGATGAGTACACAAGATTTTTTTGCTCATTATTTGTTTTCCCACATTACTCTTTTTTTAAAGTCCAAGTTGCTAGGAGAATCCTAAAGCCAGGAGACGTACACACAGCAGAAACAACACAAACTGGTTTCCAAGTATTTCTCTGAGGATGATTCCCATTTGGATTATCTGATGAACAACAGAGGGTGAACACAGCACAGTGGGATTTATAAAAGGACCTGCTCTCCAGAGGAGCTGTGGCTGCCCCTGGATCCCTGGAAGTCTCCAAAGTCAGGCTGGGTGAAGGTTGGAGCACCCTGGGATGTGGAAGGGGTCCCTGACCGTGGAAGAGGGTAGCACTTGAGGATTTTAAGATCCTTTCCATTCAAAACCTTTCTGGGATTTTAAGATTTAACTCCCCTCTCTGGGTTTTCATTTTTAGTAATAATGATCCCTCAATCTCTCTTTCAAACTACCTTGATAAGAAGATTCCAAACTGGTGAAGGCAGGGAGTTCACACAGGAGTGAATGGTGATTGACCCTTCAGGAATCAAGGGTGATGCAACAACTTTGGTCCTGCCCAGGTAATCTTATTAAAATCAGAATTATCCTGGTTTTAGGAGGGTGGAGGATGTGAGTGGAATTTGAACTGGGTCTGTGCATTTTTACTGAACCCTATCTGAACAACACATCAGCTCTTCTTTAGGCACATGTTTTAAAGGAGATATTATGTAAATTATTAAATGCTTTTCTGTTCAATTCACACTGGGAATTTTTCAGGAGCAGACCAGAGATGAGAAATCGTTCTCTTCACACAAAAGCAAGTGAAATGTAACAATTCCCTCCACCAAAAGACTGTTGAACAAGGTTTTCTTTTGTGCAGCAATGAAAGTATAATGGATATGTTATTCAGAGCTCCACTCAAAGCAGACACTTCAAAGCCTCCTCAGCCCCAGTAGATGCTTTCAATAAAATCATCTCCCACCAGGACTGGATCATGTTTGCAGGTCCCCATTAAATAATCATAAATTATTGATGCTATAAAGGACATGAACTCTGCTGAGGCTACAGCCACAAATGTCATCATTAAAACCTTGTAAAAATCACTGCCACTGGAGCTGCAGGACTGTCCCAAAGCCTCAGTGAGGTATTGCCACCAACCCAGCAGAGCCCTGCTCCTTCCAACCACCTGGAGCTGGATAAACTCCCCACTTCCACTCCCATTTAACCTTTCTGATAAACTGGGAACTGCTCATTTCCTGCCCAAACGATTTACCAGGATGAAAACATCCCCTGGCTTAGTTCCTCCTCGACTGAAGGGCTGCAGAAGCACTGGGAATGTCACCTGATCCCTCAGGAATGGGAACAATTTCAGGAATAACACTGCTGACTATTCCTGCTCTGGGTCATATTTAATACTGCAAGTGAGGTTTTGACAATATTCAGGCAAACAAATAATGTCGAAACCTACTCTTTCCTCTGTTAAATGCCAAGAAATATTTTGAAGTCTTAAATTTGACTGTTTGCATGGAGTCAGACAAAACGTCCTAAGTTTAATTTAATTTTGTCTAGGTTGAATTTTTCCAAGATGGTTGAAGAGAAGAGGTGGTTGAAGAACAGAGGTTAATTTTTTTGATTTTTTATAGCTTTAAAGGCAGAGAGATCTGTGACTCCTGAGAACTTCCCCCCTTACAAGTTGAAAAATCTTGGTCTTAAGCACAAGAAGAAAAATCTTGATCTCAACGAGAAATACTGGCCAGCTAATGAAAAACAAGTGTCTCCTCTCAATATCGGAGAGGATCTGTGGTAAGAGATAGATAAACCAATACCATCAAATTCATGGTGCCTGCAATTTTCTAATTGATTCTATTTCAATTTTATTTGTGCCTTTTTTTTCTCCCCACAATGTTTCTTTGTGCTTTTTGTTTGTTTTTGTTTGTTTGTTTTTATTATCTGCCATAATTGCTGACTCTTGAATAAGCTCATTCATTAGGAAAACAGAAAATTCCTACCAATGTACAGGAATTGTTTGGACTTTACTCCAAAATCAAAATGGAAATTGATTCTCATGTCATTCAGTATGAAGGAATTCAGGAAAAAAAAAAAAAAAACCCTGAAGAACCTCTTATTTTTCAAATCCATGTACATTCTGTGTCCTAAATAAAGTCAGCCCACGAATTAAAAAAGGGCATGGTCAATTTTACACAATTAACTATCAAGATTCGTATCTAAAACACACAAGATCTTGTTCTCCTATATTTTTAGGATAAATAGGAATGTGGTTATTATTTTATAAACTCACACAGGAAGAGCTGAGCAGTAAACAACAAATCCAACTCATTGAGTGCCTCCTGGACAGTGACACCATGGAATGGAACTGCCCTGATCTTCCTCACTGAAAGCTGCCAACCTTAAAATAACTTTGTGCTCTGCTTTTTGCCAATTCCAGGTCTTAGTTCTGAAGATCTGTGCAGGGAATGCTTCAGCTGAGCCTTGTACCATTAAACAGGGACTTCCACGAGTCATAAATTATTCTCTTTTCAATGCTCAAGACTGACAAAGATGCCAACTTTTCAATTTAATTAGGCAAATTCTCTGTAAGAGATGTGTTTTAGTCAAGTTCTGTTCTCTCAGCTTCACCTTAGGTTTCATCCTTTCCATCAGCCAAACAAATGCTCTCAAGCTGTTCTCTCAGAAATCATCTCGTGTGGATTAAAACAAATTATTCCATTTTACATACTTACATTTATCTTGAAAGATGCCTTCAAATCCTCCTCTGCCTGGCTGGGACCCCCATTGTTTTCCTGAGTTTCCTAAAGGAAAAAGCTTCCCAAAACAGAGGAATTGAAGGACATCATCAGCCCCTATCCCCAACCATTCCATCTTCCACCCCAGTTTCCCAAATTCTGCCACTACAGAAGGAAACCATCTGTGGAAAAGTTGCTCAAAACAGCAGCAGAGAATTCCATCAGGGAGGAACAAATCATTATATTGAGGGATTAAGATAAAAGATTCTATAGGTAATTTCTGTATTAATCACAGGTTTTGGCAAGAAACAGAAATTATCTTCTTATTGGAAGGATTCAGATTTTTTATTAAACTTTGATTATTCCTTCTCTGCATTTTTCTCCAGCCACTGGAGAAGTCACTGAAACCTTATGCAAGTTACACTCTTAACTATGGATTTGCTCCCATTGATTTGTAAGAGTGTAACTGAGGAGAAATACATCAACTTGATTAAAATGACCCATTTTTATTGACTTTGTCTGTAATGAATTTTCCTGCAGCTGAACAAAAAGTGCATTTGTACAACCTGAAGTCCTTCAGTAGTGCAGAATCAGAAGCAGCAAAATGCACAAATAACTTCGAATTTAACAAGCTCTGTTCTTATCTCAGCCACAGCTGCAAAAATTATGTTTTTCCTAAATTATTTTTCCCTAGTTTGAAGGTAGGTATTGCTGTTACAGCAAAATCCACACAATGCACAATAAAGTAAATTAGATTATTATTTAAAATTATGAATCTTGCAGTTATGGTTACACTATGTGAAGTTATGGAACACCAGAAGTTATGGAGAGTGATTTCAGTGAGTTATAAAATAGGCAGGGCCTGGGATTCTTAGATTTGAAAAGTGGTGCTTAAGATTAGTTCAAAGAAAAAAAATCAGAACCCCCACAAGTTATTAACAGAGGAAAACATCATAATATAGAATTTCTAATCCAGAGTTCATAATATAGAATTCTATAAAAGGCTGTAAAGAACCCAAGAACAAACACACACAAGTGCTATTGCTTTTCCTGTCTGTGTGAAATCAGACATATTAATTACATTCCCAGGACTGGACTGCCCCTGAATTCCTCTTTTCTTGGTTTTCATAATTTATTTTAACTATTTGAGTACTTTGAGTTTTCTAAAGGTTAATGAGTGGACATGACATTTAAAGAATGATTTATTATATTCCTGACAGACACATGCATTACTTTCACAAAGATTGAATAAAGTTTTTGCCAGATGATCAGTGCCTCTTCTAGGGTCTATAAATTTTGGCAAACTTCTTCTGTGACACATACAGAATTCTGCACACTTTAAACACAATCGGATGACTGGTTATGCACATATGAGAAATCAATCAAAATCAGAGCTTATAAAAATCCCTCTGTTGAAGAAATGAATGTAATTACTCCAAATAAAGCATCTCCAACACTGAGGCAGTGACCTGGAAACACAAAGTCGTGGAGTGCTTTGGGTTGGAAGAGCTCCATAAAATCCAGGAACATTTCCCCTGTGAGTGTTGGGGAGCTCAGATAAAGAGAGGGCACCTAAACTCATCCCCTTTTCATGAGCCAGGTGACCTCAAATCCTACCCTGCCACTTATGTGCAACTATTCCCCAGAGGTTTATAAAATAATAGGTTGTGCAAAAATGAAAGTGTGGCTCTCTCGCCAAAATCCTTGATCTGATTCCCACCAATTTCATCTTGATCTGACTCCCACCAATTTTATCTTAGTCATAAACATTTTCCACCTAATGCTGTTATCCTTTCAGCAGTTTGCAAGATTGCTCTGTGATTTTTTTTCTTTTTATTCTCACAGGCCTGTGAATTATATGAAGAGCCTACTCTTTATTTCACTTTTTTTTGTCTTATTTTATGGTATCAGGCTTTATCAAGCTCATAACCACATCCTCATGCTTTTCCCTATCGAAAAGCAGCAGTAATAGATGCAAAGAAAAGAAAAACCTAAACTGTTTCAATTTTCTAAAGCCAGAGGGTGGGGTAAAAGAGAAAGCAGGTTTTGAACAATTTTGTCCTAATAACTATTGATCCTACTGGGGAATTTCTGAGGCAAGCAGCATGGAACTGCCAAAATATGCAGCAGGAAGGGATTATAGGTATATGAAGAGATAACATAATCTCCTCATAAATCAGTTCAATAGTCAATCAAGCACAAGACACAAATCCAGAGGAATCCTGGCTTCAGCAGCTTCGCTGCTCCACAGAACTCCCTGGATTTTTTTAATGGTGCTTTAATCCTGTTAAGATTTCAGAGGCAAAGCAGTTACGAGCCTGAGCTTGAATCTCTTCCTGCTTCTGCATCATTAAGCAAGTCCAGAGTGAATTAATTACATCTGATCACCCCGCTCAAGGCAATGAGGACACACAAGGTGCGAGCCAGGGGCTGCAGAACATTTATTACTGATGACAGGGCACCAAAAAGAGAACTCCCTGACTCTCAGATCCAAGCGTGAGCTAAAGACCTGAGTCTGAGTTAACAGAGCTGAGTTTACTGAAATGACTCCTTTCATCCACACAGCTGATGCAGGTGAAGTGGAAAAAATGGAATCTGAGTGTTGTGACATTATTTTCATTTTTCTAGAGTCATTCTTGAGCATGATGCTACAATTTCACTGTGCTGTTTCACACCTCACCTCAATTTATGTCCTCAGGGTGCAGGAGAGAATCCTGGACAGGATCCCAGGAGCCCAAATCCACCTGGAGGGTGATCCACAAAGTTCCTTCTGGGCAGCAGAGGCCTCAGTGACACTTGCTGTCACCACACCCCACTCTCAGAAGCCAAAGCTTAGGGATAACTGCTGCTCTCCCCATCTCTGCACACATTCCTATTGGAATTCACTTTTTTGTTTGGCATAAATGGACGATATTTAAATGAAATTTAACTACTGGTCTGGACTATCATTTGCAGTAAGACTGCAACACCTGCACAAAGACTGCATGAGGTGGCTCTCACAGAGGCATCTCTGCTTTATAACCCCTCACATGCAGCTGTCTAATTCTCTTTGCTGTCAAGACGGAAAAGTGGGCAAGAAAAATTATGATCGAGCAATTTTGTCAGGGTGTCCTGACCTCTATTACAGGGAGAGATTCCAGGGTGGTTGATGCTGGCAGAGTTCACACAGCAATTTCTCCACCCAGCTGTCCTCACCTGCATCCAGGCCCTGCTGCCCACGAGGATCTCCACAATCTGGGGGTTGTTATAGCTGCACTTTAATATAAGAATAGTCAGTTAAAAATAAAATATTCTGGCTTAATCAAGTCCCTATCTTAATATTTGTCACTCAGAAAAAGATAGGACACTCACCAGTCCTTCTACCCTAACCATCTCAATTTATACAGAAAATCTACTTTGATTATCAATAATTCTTGTACTCTGCCAACTCTTTTTTCAACTACTGATATTGATAACATTTTTATCAGCAATGAAGAAAATCTGTATGAAAAACTATTTTTTTAACAGTGTCACAGAATTAACAGATCCTTTTCCTTTCTTCCTCTCCATTTCTGTCATAAATGAATTTTAACAAGCGGAGCTTGTTAAACATATTTAGCACAAGTACCTGCAGTAGATTTTAATAGTTTCAGCATTCCTAAAATACCTCTCATGAAAAACAGGCAGCTAGAGGAGCACATTAACAAGTGCTGCAGGCATTTTGGGGTTGATTTTTCAAGGAGACATCACTCCAGATCATCTTTGTTAGGAGGGATCACGAAAACCTTTGGAATTCTGCTCCAGAGGACACCTCCCACCACATCCCCTGGCAGAGGCTCTGTGCAACTCCCTCCGGCCCCCCAAACCTCCCATTCCCTTTGCAGAACTGATGTTTTGCTATTTTTATCTACGTCAGGAATTATCTGGGGGAAGAACTTCAATTATTCCACCTTTCAATGCCCTAATTTACATGGAGTCAGCCAGGTTTGGGTTCTTCAGGATCCTACGCATCCCCTCGTGGCCATCCTGGCTTTCCAATTCTGGATTGTGCAGGGAACTTTGTGCAACTGTGTGAGAGCACTGGGAAAGATCCCCAGATCCAGCTTCCAGGATTCCCAGTCAGTGGCCGCCGTATCTTGGATTTTAAACAGTCCTCCCCTTTCAAAATGTTCTCCAAACTTTCTGTAAATAAGGCACTTTTCCTTTTCTCTAGGCATGTTTTCCTAAGGTTTAATAGCTCTAATTATTATGAGCAATATGTTTGTGGTCTTCCGCTACATCGCTCGAAAATATAACCCAAAAAAAGACCAATTTTGGAAATTTCTTTGAACTTTCTAAGTCGAGGATTTCTTACATAAGTGCAGTAAAAACCTCTGGGAAAGAATCTAATACGAGCACTGTGTCAGCAATTTGAGCTTATTACAGATGGCTCTCTCTTCTTTCCACAAAACGATTTCATGAATTAAAACTCAGGATTGGATCATTCCAGAGCTGAGAGCAGCCTGAGATTTCCCTGGGAGGTTTTTAATCTGAGATTAAGGGCTAATTTGGGAAAGGGATTTAATGAAGGAGGTGATTCTTGGAGTGGAGCTGAGCTCAGCCCCTTCAGGGGGATCTCAGCAGCACCAAACATCTCCCACCAGCAGAACATCGCTGCCACCCTGGGAGGCGAAGGGTTAAACGCTCCAGATTCCCACATTTCCAGGGGTGGGAGGAGTCTGGATTATTTATCAGCAGGAAAAGCTCCGGGAGCAGCTGCTGGAAGGCAGCAGGTTGTGTATCCAAGACCTCATTAACTGGATGGGTCCTCGTTATTTGGGTTTCATTTCTTTTCCCTTTTCCAGCCAATTCCCCTCAAGGCTAAAGCAGGAAGGATTCTCTGTCCTCCCTTCACTCTTAGTGCTCCCTGTTGGAACAACATGCCCAAAAAAAAATCCCCTCTTTATATCCGTATGGAGTCTCCATTTGCTGGTAAAAGTTTGATGGTGCTAAGAACTGAATAAAATAAAATAAAATAAGTAATATACAACTTCTCGTTTCCCTCTGTCCACCCCTACAAAGTAAATTCAAACCGTGCCCCAACAGAAATCTTCTTTCTGGCATGATTAAAAGAAAAAAAAAGAACCAGGAAGTGGGGACAGAAGGAGGCCAAAAAGATTGCACCGACATTTCACAATGGGAATTGCAGCTCTGTGCATTTTACACCAAATCTGAGGACAAACAAGAGCACAAAAGATGGAGTTTGGACCATTTAATGTCAGGTTTTGAACTCTCCTTTCTCTGCCTGACTTTTGCAGAACAGTCCCTGCCTAAGGTTTTGGAGAAATTGTGGAAGATTTAACCTACATGGGGCTTTCGACAGCTATGTTTTTTATAAAGCATTGATTTACTGCTGGCTGAAGATACAGGAAATGTGCCAGGTTTAGGATGACCTTGTATCTTCAGGACCTGTGACATTTGTGGACCTGAAGGAGCAAACCAGAAGCTCCAGGCGGGAAGATTTTGGTTCCTACCCTACCTCTGACATCATCCACACCCAAACAATGCTCCTTGTGCTTCTGCAGGATCATTAAAACCAAATTCTTCCCCAGAAACTCCTCCCCACAACAGCCATACCTGCAGCACCATGTGATCCACAGAGCAGAAGCAGCATCACAGCTGGCACTAGAGCCTCACATTTTTAAAAAAAAAGCAGATTAAAGTTGTGTTCCCTGATTTCTGGGAGTGGGAAGTTATGGATTTAACTGAGGGTGGTGGTTTTCATTTGCAGGAAACAATCCTGAGTGCTGGAGACTGGGAAAACCTTGGTGTCCTCTGAAAATTCTCCATGAAATTCTCCTGAAATCATGGAGAGACTGCAGGGAAAATCAAGGGATAAGTCAAGCCAGACTCATGGATTTAAGTCCAAAAAAGTAATAAATAAGAGAACTAACTACGCACCACTTACTCTGGGGCCTGCAGTTCTGCTCTGTTCAACGCAGCTCCTTCCCCAGGACTTCTTCAGCACCTTCCCCAGGAATTCTTCAATCTGTTACACTCACAATATCAGGAGGAAAAAATTAGATGTAGGTAGCCCAGTGCCATCTGTTCCCAGGCTGAGAGTGAGCAGCCAGCACAAAAAACCCTTCCTGGAGTGCAGTTTGCCTTCTGGAGGAGGCTCCAGAGAGGGGAAAGCTGAGCTGCAGGAGTCAGTGAAGGTTCTGCCACCCCCAATGGAAAACTCTGCTTCTGCATTTTCCAGAAGCTCTCGTTCATGTTTTTTTGTTGTTTGATTATGTTGTTTTGCCCAAAAATTTTTTGAATTGTTTGGTATCTCCTTTCCTTTTGAGGCTGGTCCCATGAGCTCAAGTTTATTTCAGGTCTGAAAAATTTGGCTTCTACCCAAAAAACCCCATCCTGGCCACAGTGAATTCGAATGTGACAAAAGAATGAAGTTGCTTTTTACTGTCTGGTATCTTCCAGCTGCCCCAAACACCACAAATTATCCACCAGGAGCCATAGCCCTTGCTTCACTATTGTCCTTTTGCAATTCAAGGGATAGAACCTCATATTCAGGTAAAGTTATTAATATGCAATTCAAGAAATAATCCTACAACACCCATAAAAGCTGTGANTAATAAAAAAATCCCAAAATATTTTAAAAATGAAAATTTAAAAAGAAAATTAGTTTAAAATAGAAAAAAAAANCGGGAAGATTTTGGTTCCTACCCTACCTCTGACATCATCCACACCCAAACAATGCTCCTTGTGCTTCTGCAGGATCATTAAAACCAAATTCTTCCCCAGAAACTCCTCCCCACAACAGCCATACCTGCAGCACCATGTGATCCACAGAGCAGAAGCAGCATCACAGCTGGCACTAGAGCCTCACATTTTTAAAAAAAAAGCAGATTAAAGTTGTGTTCCCTGATTTCTGGGAGTGGGAAGTTATGGATTTAACTGAGGGTGGTGGTTTTCATTTGCAGGAAACAATCCTGAGTGCTGGAGACTGGGAAAACCTTGGTGTCCTCTGAAAATTCTCCATGAAATTCTCCTGAAATCATGGAGAGACTGCAGGGAAAATCAAGGGATAAGTCAAGCCAGACTCATGGATTTAAGTCCAAAAAAGTAATAAATAAGAGAACTAACTACGCACCACTTACTCTGGGGCCTGCAGTTCTGCTCTGTTCAACGCAGCTCCTTCCCCAGGACTTCTTCAGCACCTTCCCCAGGAATTCTTCAATCTGTTACACTCACAATATCAGGAGGAAAAAATTAGATGTAGGTAGCCCAGTGCCATCTGTTCCCAGGCTGAGAGTGAGCAGCCAGCACAAAAAACCCTTCCTGGAGTGCAGTTTGCCTTCTGGAGGAGGCTCCAGAGAGGGGAAAGCTGAGCTGCAGGAGTCAGTGAAGGTTCTGCCACCCCCAATGGAAAACTCTGCTTCTGCATTTTCCAGAAGCTCTCGTTCATGTTTTTTTGTTGTTTGATTATGTTGTTTTGCCCAAAAATTTTTTGAATTGTTTGGTATCTCCTTTCCTTTTGAGGCTGGTCCCATGAGCTCAAGTTTATTTCAGGTCTGAAAAATTTGGCTTCTACCCAAAAAACCCCATCCTGGCCACAGTGAATTCGAATGTGACAAAAGAATGAAGTTGCTTTTTACTGTCTGGTATCTTCCAGCTGCCCCAAACACCACAAATTATCCACCAGGAGCCATAGCCCTTGCTTCACTATTGTCCTTTTGCAATTCAAGGGATAGAACCTCATATTCAGGTAAAGTTATTAATATGCAATTCAAGAAATAATCCTACAACACCCATAAAAGCTGTGGGTTTTTTTGTTTGGTTTTTTGGGGGTTTTTTTTTTCTTTTTTTAATTTCTAGGCAAAGTTATCCAACAGCAGAAGAACAATACAGCCAAATTCTAATATTATTGCAGGCAGATAAGTAAAAGTAAACAAATCCATAAACATTAACATTTTCATTACTTACATCCTAAACACTGTGATAGCAACCAGATAAAAAAACACAGCAGAGATTTCTCCAGCCTTGGCATATGAGCTGCAAAAATTGCCACAGTAAGTCAAAAGGCAAAGTTTTTATGGCTAAGTATGTAATTAGAAAACATCCAATTCACACAGGAAAACCTGAGGTGATTTGAACAGAACATCTTGGTTTGAATCAACACCCCCCTCCAATCCAAGGGGATCAATATTCAAATACAAACTTGGATTTGTCTATTTTTTATTATTCCACAGCCTTTCCACTCTGGAAAATTAGACTGATTTGAGCCAAAAGAGAGCAAAATTATTTTTGTAATAGTAGCCCTAAAAAAAAAAAAAAAAAAAATCCCAGACACCTCAGGACTATCAGGTGTAGGATGAAACAGAAAGTTAAAGTAACAATTTTTTTGGCAGTTTTTCAACATTTTGTGACTAAAACACTGCCCTACTTTCCAGCATTTTTGCAAATCTGTTGTAACTCCATCTAGTAATGCCTACACTAGAATTTCCAAAATCTCCTGGCTTAAGTGAACAATTATTTTTAAAAGATTCTCAGACACCAAGGAAACCTTTGTGACACTTACGATTTTACTTAACTGGGACATCACTGGAAGGTATTCCAGGGCTATAATTACAGTGAGGGGCAGACTCGTGACTAAGATACTCCTAGGTCTGGCTTTTTTCTCATTTTATGGCATTCTTTACACCCTTTGTTAGTAGATACCTCAGAATTAGAGCCAACAAATCTCCTTGATGTTATTGAAGGGAGGGCTTTACTTGGTAAAAACAAGGTAGGACAAGAAAATTGAGAGGAAAAATAAAGTTTTATGAAGTTTGCATAATTAGCTGATCTTTATAAATGGTTTCTCCCATTCCAGCTGATTTCATCATGCCCTGAAAACACCTATTTAGACATAATTGCATTATGCTACAATGACAGAATTGCATTGATTACACACCACAGATGGAATTCAGGCCCACATCAGGGGGTGAGATAAAAAGATAAATTGCTTTATCTATTGACTGTTTCGTGCAATAATTAGTATGGAGAAAATCCCATGGAAAGCTGTGTCAGCAAACATCTGTCACCTCTCCAGAAAAAGGCCTGAAAATTAGGATGATTTGGTACTTAACCTGTACCTACACCACTGCAAACATTCATCTTTTCCATGGAGAGTGGCAGCCAAGTGCCCAGCTCTAAAATGCTGCTTTCCTAATATTAAAGATGTCTCTGCAAACCTTATTTTTGTATCAGTTCCTTGCCAGCCTGGGCAAGATCCTTCCCCATGATCCCTGCTGAGATGATTTTTTGCCCTATTGTGAAATTTTGTGGGTATTTCTCACTTTGTGTCAGGTTCTGCTCCTTCCCCTCCCCGTTTCGAGCTGGTTCTGGCTCTGTCTGCTCTATCTTTGCTCTGCCCTGCTGAGGCACACCTGGAATATCATTTTTAATTCCAGGCTCCAGAGTTCAGCAAAGATCAGGAGCTGCTGGAGAGGGGCCAGGAGAGGCCACTGAGATGATTTGGAGTCTGGAGCATCTCTGATGAGGAGGGACTGCAGGAGCTGGGCCTGATTATCCTGGGGAAGGGAAGGCTGAGAGGGGATTCCACCGATCCATGTAAATATCTATAAGGAATGTAAGGAGGACAGTGCCAGGCTCTTTCCAGTCATGTTCAACAGCAGGATGAGGAGCAACAGCCCTAAATTAAAGCACAAGTTGCACTTTATCAATTTCTCATGAGGAAGCACTTTCCATGGAATGTGGCAGAGCACTGGAACAGCTGTCCAGGGAGGGCCTGGAGTCTCCATCTCTGGAGATATTCCAAGCCCACCTGGACTCATTTCTGTGTCACCTGCTCCAGGGGATGCCTTTTAGGGCTACCTGAAAACAGAGGCTGGACAAGTTAGGGGAATAAAAAGCAGTTGTATTTATTGAAGGGCCCTCAGGTGCATTTAGGGCAGACAAAGCCCCCCAGGGGCTACACCCAAAATGGTCCATGGGTCACGGGTTTCACACTTTTGGAGGTAAATCTCCCAATTACAGCTCCAGGTAATGCAGTCATTGACCCCCAGTTTGCTGCCCTCAACTCCCTTTTGTTTCCATCTCTCAGGGCCTGAGGCAGTGAGGGGTCCCTGATTCCCAGGCCTGAAGAGGAATTGTTGTGTCTGCCCAAAACAGGAGAGCAGCAGCTGCCACTGTGTGGAGTTTAGAGTCACACACTAAAGAATTGCAGAGCCACAAATATATGAAAATATAAAAGCTAAAATTCTAAAGGATCACAGGTGACTGCCTTGGCAGCAGGGTTGGACCGGGTAATCTCCAGAGATCAAATTATTCCGAGATCATGCCCAGTGCCCATCCATGAGGATGCTGCATGCCCAGCCCCTCTCCCAGGGCCCTCCCTGCTGGCGGAGGGCCCGGAGCTGTGCTCCGGAAAGGGCTGCTGGCAAGGAGGGGGCTGCAAGGGGAAGAGCCCTGCTGGAGAAGGATCTAAGAATAACACCCATGCACAAAGACTCATGAAAATACATGGAGGATTTCCCCTGGTATTCATTCAGCCCCAGATTGTGTTTACCTCGCCAAGATATGGAGCTGATTATTCATCAGCAGGATCTCATCAGGAGCAGAAGTCTCAGTTTCCACCCAAGAAAATTATCCTAAGATCACATCAACATATTTAATTATTGTTGTGACATCAGCCCACCCTCCCCAGCTACATGTAAACACCTTTTCTTTGTTCCACTGGGACAGCTCGCTGGGTGGCCTCCTCACAAAATAATGAAGAATAAAGGTGTTCAGAGAGATTTGTGTAAAATCTACTCATCCACCCAAGGAACAGAACAGAATAGCCTCTCTGCACACCTGTAATAAAAGCTGCATGGCTGTTTTGATAGCACTGAGTCCCTAATCAAATAAAAAGGAGCTTGCATCATTAAACAGAAGCATCCTGAGAGGCACTGATAGAACATCTTCACCCCCCGTTCAACCCTCACAGATACAAACACAACTTCACACAATATCAAACAGGAGTTCAGCCTGTGCAACATTAAACATGAAAAGATCCACAAGCCTGAGAAGCACTTTCAAAGCCACAACAAAAATCAATAATTTGTGGAGTTTAACACAGTGAACGAATCCTTTCCATATTAATGACAAAACCAACACCCACAGCTTTTTAAAGTCATGAGGTCCAGCCCAAACCATTCCTTTCCAATGATCCAAGACCTGGACGAGCCTAGAGGAGCAGAGTTGTGACAGTGCAGGTCTATAAACAAAGGAGGGCTTTAGGAGATGCTGAGGCTTAAAAATAAGTTGGAACAGGTCATTAAGGGACTGAAATTCATAAATCTGGAGTGCCCTGATGGCAGAAATTCAGATGGGTACCACTGCCCCAGAGAGCACACCTGCCTCTCCTGATCACCCTCAAAGCTGACGCTCCCTATCCTGAACTGTCTCCTCAATTAACATAACTGAGCTTAAATTCCAAGGCACTGCTCTGGTTGGAACCAGCTCTGCTGCTGCTCCTGCCTCGGGGGTGTTTTCCTGGCTCTGCCAATCTCCAGTGAAGCAGCATCTTCACCCACTGTCAGTAAAACCATTCCCCATCGCTCACGCTCTGCTTAAGACGCCTTGCATCCTTACTATCCACAGAAAATGCTTCTTCTGGAAAACTCCCGGCCCTCATTGCATCCTTGCCTATTTTTATCCATCTGACAGCTGCCCTGCCACTTCCCCAGGACGTGGCAGCCCTTGGAGTGTGCATCCAAGGCAGGAAACACCTTCTGCCCGCTGCCCCCTGTGCACGCCCCTCTCCGGGTGTGCACACGCTTGGATTCACAGCCTGCAGATGGAAAAAGGGAAAAAATCCTGGGATGTGAAGCATCTCCTTGTGCTCAGACAGAGGAAAATATTTCATTGTTGCCCTTCCGGATCGTTTGGAGAGCTCCAATATGATCAAGCTCCCAATGTCTCCCATATTTGGGAGAACCATGCTCATTAAATGTTCGATGCTGTCACAAGCTCCACAAAATGCACAAAGCAGAGAATTTTGTCTTTGGACAAGAACATAAACTCCAGGATCTACCATAAATAATTTTTCCCCCACCCATAAAATCAGTGATTTTTTTAATTACAGGTTTGTATCCAAATGTAAATTTGTTATTACGCCAGCTGTCATCCTAATACTAAAATCAAATAAATAAAGGTGGATTTTTTTTTACTCTGGAGCACTGTAAACTGCAGACTTGAAAATATTCTCCATCAATCAGGTAATAAAAACTTTCCCCTTCTACAGCAATTTGAATTTTCTGGGAATGACAGTTATTGGTAATTGAGTAAAGCTGCTAAAAAACAAAATGAGGAGCTGCTTTTGATTGATAGCAAAGACCTTTCACTGCCCAGTTATCTGAATCCTGAGTGCAAAAATAACAATACATCACCCAAGCCATAAACCTCCATCAGACACTAAACCAGAATTAAGTCTTCAGCCCCATTTCTAACTTGCTAATCTCATTTATTCCATTCTTTGTTTCCTTCCTTAAGCACCTTCCAAGGCCATGGAAGTTCATTATGATTTGCCCTGTTGATTACTCCAAGTTTTCTTAATAGGCACTTGAGCTTTTTAAAACCCCAAATAAATTATATGTATCACTTTTCACTTACCTGTTATTTTGCTGAAAACCTTCCTTTTGGGGCTGCTGAAATCCATTCTTAGAATACCATGCTCATTATTAGTCTATAGTTATTTTTCAGTTAATTTGCTAAATACTGAGGTAAGAGCCACTGGCTCATAACTCCTGAGCTCCAACACAGTGTTTTAAAAATACAGAAAAATATAATTTTCCCTCTAGTTGTCACAGTTCTAACAATATTTTAACAAAATATATTTGAACTCCATAAAATTTATTTATAAAATAAATACCATTATTTAAAAAAAAACAAACAACAAAACACCAAAAAAAAACCAAAACCTTTTAGCAAAAATTTTTAACTTCAGAAAATTCCTTCTTTAATTTTGGAGGTCCTTTTTGAGGGAATTGCCTCCATTTCAGAGAATCCACTTCAATAACTCCCTCATTTGTCTTCCGTGACTTTAATCTACTGAATCCCTTGGTATGCCACCAGCTCAGAGCGCATGCAACAGCCTCAGATTCCTGGGAAGGAACGTGATTCTGACAAAATGATGGAAAATAGATTATCTGCATCTTTAATCAATAGTTTAGATGCATATGGAGTGTTGAAACATGGTGTTTACTGCACTATCCCTTGTGGACTATAATTATGTTTTCTATACATGAAAGCAATTTAATTTGTTTGCATCAAGAGAGACACTCGTGTAATAGTCAAAATAATAATAATGTGCACAATGATCCAGACAGGATTTAATTTTTTTGAACAATTCTGTACTAAACAACACAACCCTTTATTACTTCAGCAGACTATCTGCAGTCAGCATTAAAAAAGAGAATCAGAAGTGAGCTCAAGCAGAAATGAGAGATGGTTTGATTAAACTCCATGTTGTTCCACTCTTCCCCTGGACTCAATCTGCTCATTTCAGTGGGATAGAATAAATCAAATAAGTGACAAATTAACTTTGTGTCTCTCCCATGCCCTAAGCACAGCAATTGAACTCCTCCTGACCTAGAAGTGCATCTCTAAAGAAGGAACTGACTGTATCTGCACCAAAACCTGACACATCCTGCTGTTTTTTGTGGTTATTTTATAGAAGTGTTACCTTTGATTGAGATACAAGGGACAAGGAAATCAAACACCAAAAATCCAACCCCCACTCCCTGAACTCATGGACCCCATGGCGTTTCTGAGCCTCAGATCTGCAGCAAAAAACGGACAGAATCGAAGAATCCTGGAATATCCTGAGTTGCAAGGGACCCCCATGGATCATCCAGCCCAACTCCTGGCCCTGGACAGACACCCCAACAATCCCACGCTGCACAACCATTCCTGGAGCTCTGGCAGCCTCAGGGCCGTGCCCATCCCCTGGGGAGCCTGGGCAGTGCCAGCACCTCTGGTGGAAGAACCTTTCCTGATCTCCATCCAAACCTCCCCTACTGGATTGAGGAATTGAGTTAAGACTATGGCTGAGGCTGTTTTTCAATGATCTTCCCATCAATTTTGTTGTTCAAATATAAGAGAGAGAATTAAAGTATCTCATGTTCATATAATTGCCAAGAAAAGCAGAATTCAGCACTGAACTGTCCTTCTTTGTGCCTCTCCACACCTCAGTGTCCCTGCTGCAGGACAGGCACTGCTTCCATCCCCTCTTCCCATCTCTGGAGGCACATACGGAAAACCAAAGAGTTTCCAGAGCCACTGTCTTTGTGGAATTTTGGCAACAGAACTCTAACACCAGTAAGTGATCCGTTTTGACGTGCAATGCAAATCTGAAGTTAAAAATATCATTTTCCCTCAAAGTTAATTATGAATCATTAGGAAGACTGAAATAAAATCTTCTATCACGTTCCTCACAGCTTTTCTGAGCAAACATGGAAAACAGATCACTTTAGAGGGCTGCTTCAAGGTAGCAGACACTTGGTAACTTTGGGGTTTATTTAAAGCAGACTCACGTCTAAATCTTGTGGTTTTGTTGTTGCATCTGGAAGTGCTGCAATGAACAGATGAAAATCCCCTCAGAGATAAAACCAGAGTGCATTGAAGTGAACTGGTACATGGAGAGACATTCATGAGTGCTGGAATGTGTTCGTCACATGGCAAAAGCACCACTCAGTTAACCACAAACCAAAAGAGAAACAGGAACACTGAGTATTTCTGCCCAGAAAGCAGCCTTTGGTAAATTTAAATTTGACTGCTTTCTAAGCTCCATCCTGTCCTTGAGCTGGAGAGAAAATTACCAATAGTGCTGAAGCTGCAGAAATGCCATTATTTCATTTTCACATTGAGATTATTGTTCTCTTCTCCTCCCTTTTAAGTCACTCCAGAAAGAAAGGTGTTTCAACACCACCAGAGGTTGTTTTGGTGGTGAATTTTTAAAGATAGAGCACAAGAAGGCAGAAATAGCAGCATATTTTTCCCTCTTTCCGTGGCACCATACCTGGGTCTCTGAGGAATCCTGCCCTCATCCCTACCCCCTGATGCTTACATATTTCACAGTTAAATCTCACTGTGGGTGGAGAGGAGGGAATTGGGAGAACGAGGGGAAGGGAAGTCAGAAGGATTTGAACTGCCAGGAAGGCTGAACTGTACACACAGGGTGACACCTGTGACATCCTGAGCAACAAATGTCCCGGAGAGCGAGGAGAGTCAGGGGGTAGAGGCAGGTAAATAACTGATAAATAATTGATGAGCACAGCCACAGGTACAGGGGATGGAGGGGAGAGCTGTGTCTGACTGTGCTGCCCCAAAGTCCAGCTGAGTTCCAGCCCTTCCCATGTGAGCTCACCCACCCTGCCAGAGCTGGGCATGGATCCCAAAATATCCCTGGGAAAAGGCAACAGGCCCATGGATGGGCCAGTGCATGCATACAGCTGGGAGCTCACAGAAGCAAATCCACTGACATAGGAGGGACTCACAGAACTTCTTTTCTGTATTTATGGCAAAAAATACCACTATCTGCCCAAACACATTTATGAGAAAAACCACCCCTATTTGCCCATATTTATATGGCACAAAATTCCATTTGCATGGAATGTCTGCAAGCTATCATTTCACAGAGCAGTGTGAGCAGGAGATGCTGGGCAAGCACTTTTTCACTCTGCTCCCTGAGCTTCAGCAGCACCACCAAACACAGGGGATGCTCCAGAACCATCTCCCACCTCAAATCCCAAGATGATTTGTGGGTAGGGAAGGTGTCACGAGTTCACCTATGGCTGCTGCGGGCTGGCAGAAAACGTGGCCCTGCTTCCCCGCCCAGCATTTGGAATTCACTGCACCAGGAATTCATATCCAGGCTTCCAAAATGCAACCTATAGCCCTCAGGTGCTGCCATGAGCACAAAATGTGGGGAGATTTTCTTCTCCATGAACCTACAGCAGCCTAACCCCATCAAATGTGCTCCAGGAAGCACCTGCCCCACTTGCAGGATAAAACTCCCTTTAAAAAACCTCCTCAGGAAACACGATCCCTGCAAACAGGATGAAGGGATGCTCCAGCATCGAGGCTTAAATGGGTTTAGATCTTCAAAGAGGCAGAGGCAGTTGTTGTTTGCTATAAGGCTGTTCACTGTCGTAAAGCATTTATCTGAAGGCAGAGTTTTCAGTTGTTAAGGCCATTTTAAAGACTTTAATTCAATATCTGTGTAATTTTCTGTGGAACTCAGAGAGGCTTCTGCTCCATGCCCTCCAACACTCCAGACTCCTGGGAATGTGTCACCAGTCCCAAACCTGCTGGAAGCTTGGGAAAGGAGTGGCAGACCCTGCCAGGCATCCCTGGGAAAGGCTGGGGGGAAAGGCTCAGCTTGAGGTGGGACAATGCCCCTCCACAGCCAGGGCCTGAGATCTTGCCTCACTCCCACGGCTCCCTGGAATAATGAGGTTGGCTCAGCTCAATCTCCTGACATTAAAACAGTTTACTCACTCAAGCTTCCCCTTCTCCTCATCCTCAGGAATCTGAGGTGCCTTCCCTGGAAAGGCCATTCCCTTCCACCAGCCCAAACCCCACACATCTGCAGAAAAAACCCTTTGAGGAAGTTCTGAGGGAACAACAGAGATTGATTGTATTTCACCTTCAGCTCTATAATTAATGTTTATCACACTGGGCTCTGTTATGCTGCAAATATTTGCTTTCCCAGTTGATTTAAGCAATTTTTATTTCTTCATAGGCTTGTTTCCCTATTTTATTTTTGTCCTGTACAATTCCTCTGATTTTAGCAGGATTCTTGCAACACAACACAAAAGTCAGGATAAATTTGTGGTTTATTTACCTTGAAATAAAGGCATTATTCCTTTTTTGAGGATATTATACTTTCAACCAGAAAAAAAAAAAAANGGATATATTTTTTTCCACAAAAAAAAAAAAAAAAAAAAAAAAAAAAAAAAAAAAAAAAGCTTCTAGTGCAGGCCTGCAGATTGCACCAATCAGAGATTTCAAGTGAGTGCAATGGAGGCGCAGTTTGAGGAGGTCCAGAGAGTTGGGAGCTCACATGTGCTGAAGACACACTTGAAGAGCTGATTTTCACTGAAGCATGAAATTCTAGAGTGGTTTGGGTTGAAGGAGCCTTAGAGATCCCCAGAACCCCAGGGGCACCTTCCACATTCCAGGCTGCTCCAAGCCCCATTCAACCCTGCCAGTGGTGAGGCAGCCACAGCTGCTCCCTTCCAAATCAAACCAACTCCCGTTTTCCAGCATTTGTATTCTTTCCTCACAGGATCAAAATTGTAATTGTCTCCTTTTTTTTGATACTTTTGTTTCCCACTGTCATTTCACATATAGTATGTTGTAAGAAATAGTTTGTCTGTATTTAAATGGAAATTACCTACCTCAAAAAGCAGCCTCAGGGTGAGTTACAATTTGCTGTAGTGCCAGAAAAATTAATATAATTTAATCCCCATTGTTGCTCCTATATATTTTTCCTTGATATTGTGGTCAAGTACACTTTTTTAAAAAAAATAAGGCATCCCAGACCTCGGCATGCCAAGTCCTGGGAATAAAAGAGTGGCCTGAAAGAGGAAACTGGATTTTACAGGAATTTCACTTTATCGTGTTCGAACACCACCTTTTTCTCTGGAGTAAATTACCTGCAAAGATTGTAGTAAAGCATTTCTGGGCCCTGTATTGAAGAATAATAAAGGCAATTTCATAGTGATTTCACAGGATTAACCATGCACCACACAAGAAAACTATCCCAGCAAAATCCAATTTGTTACTTTTCCAACACCGATTTCTCCTTTTCTTTGGCTGACAATTAGTTATTACAAAAGTTTAATCAAGGACTTCATTTATTTAAATGTAGCACAGTCAGAGTAAGATTTAACCAATAATTAAGTAAATTTGACTTAGAACATGGGAAATTGAGGCTGAACATGTGGCTTAGAACACAGGAAATTGAGGATAATTAATAAACATTATCCATTAGCAACTTGTATATTCACACAGTGCTTGAGATATTTTTTTTTTTTTTTTTAAACTGATAATATTTAAATATGCCATGAGAAAATAAAAGTATTTTGCAAGTTTGTTGGAATGATAAATTGTTTTATTTGCATGGAGAGAGGGAAGCTGATGTTCAAATAAGGGGAGACTGACCTGAAAGAGAGAAATGTAAATGGAGAAAACATTCCAAAATTCCAGCAGGAAAGGATGACGCAGAACCTTTCCAGAAGAAGAAAACACATCATGGATACAGTGGGAAGGGAAGGAGCAATCCCTAAAAAAACCAGGGAAATTAAAAACAGATTTAGACCTTGCAGACCACAGAGAGAGAGAATAATATTACTGAAAGGAATATTTTAAATAAAAATTATGTTGGGAATGCTCAGCAATATCTGGCCGGTTGCAGTTCCAACCTTTGCAAAGAGGGTCAGCAGCCACAAAATGATGCTGCCAGTGCTGTTTCAATCAATTCCAACCCTACTCTGCATGCAGAGGAGCCAAAAACTGAGGTGGAACTTTGAAATCCATGACACTTTTACCAGAAGGAATGAGAGGTGGAGACACAGAGTGGCTGCATGAGGTGTTCAGCCAGGGAAGGTGACAGAGTCTGAACTGTTGCCCCACTGGGGGAAGGAGCCCAATGTCCAGAAGGGAAATGTGAGACTTGGAAGGTTCTCCTGCAGATGGACACTGGCACAGATCCTACAAACCCAGCAAGCCCAGCACTGTGACAGTGTTCTGATGGAAAGCAGAGAAGTAGATGTGGGAGATTGCCCAGAGCAGCTGTGGCTGCCCCCAGATCCCTGGGAGTGTCCAAGGCCAGGCTGGAAGGTGTCCCTGCCTATGGCAGGGGGTTGTAAAGAAATGATCCTTCAGATATCCTCCAACCCAAACCATTGTGTGATTTCCAGAGCTGTAACTTATCCCACTT
Organism: Regulus satrapa; assembly: GCA_013396955.1. Classification (NCBI taxonomy): domain Eukaryota; kingdom Metazoa; phylum Chordata; class Aves; order Passeriformes; family Regulidae; genus Regulus; species Regulus satrapa. The sequence goes on from VWZN01008669.1 coordinate 59,322, forward strand.
CTCATCTTTTATTTCACACTGCAAACCAGTGCTTGGGGCAGGACTGAAGAAATAGAGGGCTCGGTTCCAAGACTTTCTCAAGCACAGGAAGTTTGAAGCATTATGCCCCAAAACCCTAAAGTCTCCAAAACCCACTGAATCCCATTATCAGGTCCCAAACCATGAGGTGTTTGGAGTAAAAATTGGGACTGATGCATTTTAGGGTCAGCACTTTTTGACTTGGACATTTTAATTCCACCCTAGTTCTGCTTTAAGAGTCAGGTTGTTCTACTGACTGGAAATACACTGAATTGTGCTTCACAGAATGTTCACTCCATCACTGAGGAGTGGCCCTCTGTGGATAAACCCCAGAAATATTTAATTACCATCTCCATGAGGAGTGTTTCATGTTCTCTGGTTTTGCTGCTCCTGGATTTAGAGCTGCTAAGTTGGATGTCTGTTTGCTCAATAAATATGCAACCAGGCTGATCATTATGGAGTTCTGCTATTTCAGTGCAATTCATCCCCATTTTCTCTGTGATTTCTCCTCTTTCTTCAATAGATTGGTTTTTAGCTGAATGAGTCTGAGTTGTCACTTGGAGTTTCACTGCCACACCTTTGATTCATGTGATAAAACAGCAAATGCAGCCAGCAGCATCAAGAACTGTCTGGGGAAATGCTGATTTACTATTGCACTGCTTTGTTCTGAAAAAGATACTGAAAGAATCTGTGGCACAGAAAAAATATCCCTAGTTTGATTTTCAAAATAGCAAAGCTTGGTTTACAACACAGTTAATGAATTTTTATCTTTAAGTACACAGACACACAGGATGTCTTTAAAAAGAGTTAAATTCCAAACTATGGCTGGCCAAAGTCTAATAAATGATGGGTTGTTGTGGCTGTACTTCTCTGGATGAATACTTTGCAAAGAACTGCAAACTGAATTCCTGTATCTGCCGCTAAAGCTATGAACTGAATATTGGGCATTCTCTAAAGTTATAAAAATAAAACATTCATCGGTATGTCTATATTATGATCATCTGTTTTAACATAAAAAAATAAAATTTAATATTAATTCTCAATGCATGAAAGTTCCAGGACTATATTTAGGCCTCCACACATCAAACTTTAACAGCAGTGAGATAAAAATGAATCATGCTGTGGCACAAAGTCACACCTCATGGTCCCTTTGTTGCATTACCCATTCAGTCTAAGGATAAAATTAATTAAGATGGCATTAGATACACAGCAAATACATGAAAAAATAAGTGGCCTGAGCAGATTTCATTAAGTTCTAATGTGGTTTAAAATTGCTTTAATAGGTAAGTTCATGACACAGCACTTTTACTGCTTCTGAAAGGTCAAGGAGAGAAACACAATCAGGAGTCCACAGTTGAAGTCTTGTGGCTTTGGATGTTGATTTTCTGCAGATTTTTAAGACACTAACTATTTCTTCATTTCACGTGGAAAACACAGGTAGAATTTAATCAGGATTACCCTGGAAAGGGAATAATCACTTTAAAAAATGAGATTATTCTGGTTTGCTTGGTCAGCCGAGTTCATGGTGTGGGAGGATCCTAAGTCAAGGCAACAGTAAACACTGAAAAGAGAAGGGAGAGTCTCCAGTGTGAGTCCATGTCTGGCACTCCAAGAAAAAGAGACATTAAAATGTGACACTGAATCACCTCAAAGTGCTCAGCACATCAATACTGAGAGTTTTTTTTTCCCCAGGAATATCCTCTTTGCCTTGGAATCACAAACATGCATTGTGACTTTTCCAGCCTAAAAATAATTTACTTAAATATCAGAGCTATTCCAATTTAATTCTGATATTTTGAGGTCTGTTTTCCACAAAAATTTAATTGCTGCTACTCAGACTGTTACTGACAGCTACACCAGTACATGCACATCTGATCTCTTGCCACACTGGAATCCATAAAAACCAGGGAGATAAATGCTTTATTAGCTAAAAGAGACTCTCTGTCTTAAAAGTCTTCTTACACTGCTATAAAAAAACCTCCAAAATATTTGCTAACAACAGCCTGCACCTATGGGATCCTGGGTTTTGTTTCAGTTCATGCCCTACAACAATGAAACACAGAGTGTCCCTTAGTATGAGAATTGTCCAAAGAAATCTTTCCTGTTCCATAGCATCACCAAACAGCTCTCTCCATTTTACAGGGTATTACTGCTGTCTCCTCCACTGTGGGGCACAAGCAGGAGGGAAAAAAAACCCAAACAAACAAACAAACAAAGTATCCCCATAAAACAAAATTGCCAAGGGACGCCAAAAAGCCATTTTCTCCTAAATGTGGATCATCACTCAAGTGACTCTGGGAGTCCAGAATTTACGTAGCGCCAATCTGGCTTTACACAAGCATTAAAAAACAAGTTACAACCAACTTGGAAAAGCTGTAAAGTTTGGGGCTTTTTGAAGTTTCCAAGTCAGCAGCAGTGAGTCAGAGCATCACTACAGAGAGGGACAGGGACACAGCACAAGGGGGAAGGCAAACACAAAGAGCTCTGGCACAGGTGGGAGCTCAGGCTTTGATGTCAAACAAACTCATGTTTGAGGCTTCTCTTTTCCCTGCCAGTCCCTTGGACTGCCTGGATTTCGGGGGGATTGAAAGGCTGACTAAAGCCGAGCTGACAGGATATTTTGGGAGGAGGCTGGGATTGTTCCCACCACCCCCAGGAATCGCAGCATTCCCATTGCTCAGGCTTTGATCAACTTGTTGCCTGAGCTTGGAGTGATTTGTCATTGATTTGTCATTCCTTTCCTGCCTGGAGATGCAGGAAGCTCGGAGAGAGTGAGTTAGCAGCTTGTCAAAACTGTGACAGATGAACAAAGGAGTCTGAGAAGTGCCTGGAACAGGCTCTTTTTGCTTGGCAGCTCTGCTGCAGTTGGGTGACTCTGGAAGTGTCCTGGTCTCTCCACTTCCTTTCTTTCCTGTGCCAAAGGGACAGGGACAACCTGGCTGGAGCAAGGCAGCCCAGGGACATACTCAGGGCTCTGCCTCTGCTTCATGGATGAAACCTTAACCTAAGCCTGAGATTCACTTCCTGAAGTTACAAGTGTCTTCAGCAATAAAGAAAATCGAACACAGTAGAAAAATACAGCATGCAAATAAACAAACAATCAAAAACCCACAACAAAAACAACAACAACAACAAAAATACAACTAAACCTACAAAAATGACAAAAATTACATGGAAAGAACCTTGGTAAGAAAATCCAGCTGGACAGCATCTGTGGCTGTGAGAAGAAACTGGTAACCAATGTCACGAAGCTGAGGTAGAAGCTCAAAACGGTGGAAAACTGATAGCGGAGGGTCAGAGAATGAAGCTTTTCACAATTTGCTTTAAAAAATAAAAAACAAAACAAAAAAAACCCCAAAAAAAACCCCAAAATATCTGATTGAGTGAAAACTACAGCATCTTTCCAGAAGTTCAAAAGCTCAGCAATGAATAGCAGTTAATTCCGAAATCTTAAAATCAAACGTGGAATAGAGATACCAAAATCTTTCTTTATCCAAACGTTGCAGTATTTGAACCGCTCCTCTGTTGTCTCTACTTTGTATTTTATGTCTCAGGGTGGATCCTAACAGTGGAAAAAAATAGCCCAAATAAATGCACTTAGTAGTCACTTACCTATTATTTTGCCAAGAAACAAGCGGTTTAGTCTGTTCATGAAATGATGAGTCAACTCTTTTCCAAAAGGAGTTGAAGATGCCAAGCACAGCTATTAAACAGAGGCCCCCTAATTGAGAAAGGTCAAAACAGGCTCCTTCCATAGGCTTCCAGCGGGCTTTTTACGATCATTGACTTTTTATGCCTCTACAAGAGCCAGGAATTTTCTGGATTGGCAAAGAAATGGAATGTTTTGTCAACATAGAAAAGAGATAAACAGCATGACAAAGTAATTCTATAATTATCAGTCTGACAATGATCCCAGGACAAGGAACGGAAAAAGTGAGGCAGAGCTCATTAAGCACAGAACTGAAAAAAGTGTAATTAACACCAATCAAACTCAGGTTTCTAAAGATTAGATCATTGACCAGCTAATGAGGTTTCTCTTTGTAAGATTAGGGGTTGATTAATGAAAGGTGAAAAAATGAGAAACATTTAGTTTGGGTCCTGGATTTTAAAAAGTTGGGGATGAACATGGTAAAGGATGGGATGAGCTCTACTATGTTACAAAGTGAAAAACTCTGGACATTTTTTTGGGATGGGATTGTCCAGGGTTTGTGTCTGAGAGGGTTTTTGTGGTTGATCACCTCACACAAAGAACTTTGAACCAACCCTTTGTACAACGAAGCACAGTGAGAAGGAAATCCATGGGCACATCCCAAACCTGGTGAAAGTGAATTTGTTAAACACCCCAAAATTTGATCTATTCCCCATCTCCCCTCCTTTAAGAGCCTCCCCCCAGTTTACCTCCAACCCTGTCCTAGGTTGAGGGATGCATCCACATGGTTACCCAGGATCTTCACCTGATAAAATCTTTCCATTTGTTTATTTTTAAATTGTTCATCCTTCAACCTTATATCCATAAACACTTGTGTGCTTTTGTATTCATCAAATGTCACTCAGAGCTTCTCTTTGCTATTGCCACCCTTCTCTTTTCCCCACAGATCCCATTTTTCCAACCAGTTCCGTCAACATCCTCTCATTTTTCTCCAGAGGGCCAGAAAAAACATCAAATAGAGCAGTTCTGAGATTGATTTTTTCAGAAATTCCATATTTGAGTCGCAGAGTTCCTTGCAGTGCAAATCAAAACAAACTTAAAAGCCTCCCAGAAACTACAGGGTGAACAAGACTGAAAGTGTGTTATTCAGACTAGCTAAAAGAGATAAGATCCAATTTTTGGACACTGGGAGAGAAAAATGTACTTAAAATTAAAGATATTTTTAAAAACAGAGACTAGAATTGATCACAGTGTTTTAGTTATTCTTTAAAGTTGAAAATATTTTAATTCAGACAGTGTTTTTGAAATGATTGAATTAATTTTAANATCATAAAATTTAAGAATCATTAAGATCAACCTTTAAAACATATTTGTACATATTCATGTAATTTGTATATAAACATAAGGCTTTAACAAGGAAGATACACATATTGACAGTAAACTGTAAAATCTGCTATAAAATAAAAAAAAAAAAAATAAATAAAAAAACCAAAACAACAAAAGAACTTTAAAAATGCTGATCTGGTATTATTTTTTGAAATTAAAATTATATATTTTTTCTTTTTATTCAAAATA
>VWZN01008669.1:75639-94709 GCA_013396955.1 Regulus satrapa
TCTTTTTTTTTTTTTTTTTTTTTTTTTTTTTTTTTTTTTTTTTTTTTTTTTTTTTTTGTGGAGATCAAGCTAATTTTCTATTCAAGGGAAGCAGATAACCTCTGGCATTCACTCCATGACCAGTTTTTCCCTTCTTTTAAATGAACAGACTGTACTAAAAAGAGGCTATAAAATGTTGACTACAAAACAGAAAACAAATGGTTTGGCTTGGCTGTGAAACTCTTGTGATGCTTTCTACTCAAATAAAAAGCTGTGATTCTACCATGGCTACCTCCACTATGATTTCTATTAAATTAAAATCTGGCTCAGGATTGCAAATCCTATTTGCAGGCAGGCAGAATTCAAGCAAACAAAACTGAAATGATAATTGAGAGAGAGTTCTTCAACAAATGCAGGGTTTGTCCTAGAAAACACCTCTCTGTCATTGCCATTCTGTTTGTCCAACAGGAGGATTATTTCCTGAACATGTGCTGAATGTGAACTCTCACGTGGGCACACAAACAGAGAATTCCCTCACCAGGAATTGTTCCTCTTTATTAAGAGACTATGGAGACTCAAAATTTAATTCTAAAAATATTCGTTACTAAAGCACAGATTGTTTGCACAAGATACACAAAATTATTGGTAGAGAGTGGCAAGTACTGCTTTGCTTGATCCATGTGTGCTGCTTGCATGGCTGAAATGGGAAGAAAAGTGAAGAAATCTCCTTTTACACCCAGAATTGTGGCTCTTACTACCCCAGCTCTCCTGAGAACTGACATTAATACAGCCAGGCTGCAGTTTGGAGCTGGCAGATATGGGAGAAGCACCCACACTCTCAGTGCTGCTGGACCAACTTCCTCTCTCACTCTTAAAGAACATTTAGATATGGGTATCAAATTAGCCCATTTAATTTTAGTAGAATCTATGGCAAATCCAGTTCAGTTTTCTTAAATCACACCAACCAATCTTTGTTACACCTACTCTGTAAGAAATGTTATTTTAAAGAATCAGGAACCAGCTACATCTGCTCAGTGAAGCCTCCCATTATCCACCAGGTCTAACTCTTCTGGTTTTATCAGTCCAGAGGAATGGGATAAAGCAAAATAAACTCCAAAATACAATTACTGCCTTCTTTATAGAGCACATCCTATTGCAGTGATGGAGAATTTAAATCAGTGTGGTTTATCAAAGTGCCAGCAACCTCAGGAAAAATGGAAAAGGAAATAAAACTAAAATGTAGCTGTGAAAATGGACTCACTCTCTGAAAGTGGTCTTGTGTTGGTTTCCATGTGCTTCTCTTCATGCTCGCAATGATTCACACTGCTGCTGAGTATTTTACATCTTATTTATACAAATAGCCACACATATCTCCTTCCTAAGGTGAATTCAGCTAGGTTAGCATGAAGAGCAGTAGTTTGAACATGTCCTTGGTAGTCAGAAGTGGAAAAAAATGAGTTTCCACATCCAGAGCCATGGGGTGAAGGATGCTGAGGCTTTTCTGAAGGAGTTGTTGCAAGACCAAAGTGCAGCTCATGCAATATTTTAATATATAATATAAATATCTGTGTCTGAACTGTCACCTGGAAAGTTGCTTATAAATAATTACAGAACTTTAAGAGTTTTCCTCTTCACAAAAAAAAATAGGATTCCCATTCCGGGCTTGCGGGGTTTGGTATCCAGGAAAGGGAACTTCTGATCTTGATCAGCTTTATCATGAATGCCAAGGAAGGACTCCTGGCAGAGCCTCGCATCCTGCTCCTGTATTTTGACATCTTCAGCCACAGGAATGGGCAAACTGGTGAGGAAAATGAGCCCAGCAGCAGAAACTGAACTTCTGAAAATATTGACAGGGTTGACTCCTGGGTATCTACACAGCTTCATACAGCTCTGTGTTGAAAGGTGGTGGATAAGCTAATAAAAAAAAAGGAATTTTCATGAAGGCTGCTTACAAGTCTGAAGCAAAAGACGAGGCTTCCATGAGGCTGGGAATGTGTAAATCCCTGATATCATACAGTGGGAAATGCCAGTATCCTTTGGAAAAATCAAGTTTTCCATTCTATAATAAACTCTCATTTTTAGGCTAAGAATTAAAGGCCGAGTTTTACCCTACTGAGCTTCAGAGAGTAAATGCAGAAGAAAAACAAATTCTGTGCTAAAGATTTAATGTGTTTAGGCATTTTATACCTCAACAAATTGCAAACAATTAAACAGGAACCCACAAACTGCAGGCACTTTGTAATTTACCATGCTCTGAAGTCTTGGTGGATCATTATTCAGTAAAATAATACCCCCAGAAGTGTAAATACGCATTCAAACAGCAGCAAGTTATCTTCCTGGCTGTTCCTTAAGAGCAGCAGTGCTCCTGCGAACCATCAGATCTTTTTGTGATTAGATTAAAAAAAAAACCCCAGCAGGGAACTGGGAGGCACAAGAGATGTGAAATCACAATTAAACAAAAGCAGGAAGAAATGGGGAGATTGTGTCTGTGAGCAGACAACACAGAGAAAAATAAAACACATAAACTAATGCAGCACCTTTGAAATGCAGGGAATGTGGTGATAAGATTGAAGTGAAAAACCTGGGAAATCTCTCATAAAAAGTAATATCTGAGCCATTTATCTCACAGTCAAAGCTGGCAAGATCTTTGGCTTCACCCTGAGACAAAAAGAGTGAAGTGAGGTTTCTAAGAGCTGCTTAGCTGGAAACCTGACCACTGTGGAAGAGGCTGTTAAGCCAAGATTACAAAAAGGTAGACTTCAAACTGTGTGAAATCATAGGAGGTAATCAAAGCATTGATTCCAGAAAGAACCCACAGAAAGAAATTCCTCTCCACTGAAAGAAATCTCCCAGAGATTTCTGGAATTTTCAAAGATTCTGGATTCCTGCTAGAATGGCAATTGCACAAAGAGGCAGGAGCTGCCCCGTGGCCACAAACCCACTGATTCCCAACCATCTGCTCTAAAAATCAACATTCTGCTCCCAAAACCTGGTCCCAGCACTCCTGGTTTTAACTGATCCCTGTGGAATTCCAGCTGATCTGATGCCCTGCTCAGCCCAGGACAGTGGGATCAGCGCAGCGCCACCTGCACTGATAAATATATAATAGTAAAATATTATTACCCACTATTATCAACCTGACAGATTTACAACTGGGAAAGAAATCCAGCTCTCAAATTTATTCCTACAACCACAGGATTCAGAGACAACTTTTCCATCTACTCAGAAAAAAAAAAAAAAAANACTCTGTGTTGTTAATCTAGAGGCAAATCTAACCAGGAGGATGAACACTGTGAAATTGGAGAGCACAAAAATCTTTTAGGAGAAATTACAGTGCAGGAAAACAGCAGAATAATGGTATTGAACACAGGCTTTTATTTTAAAGTGTAAATAATAATGTTTGTCTTGAGATTGGTTTTCAATTTAAGCCCCGTCCAGGCACATTGTTTGTTATGTATTTAGCCTTAGTATGAATTCTTGGTAATTACGAGTTTGGATTAAATGAAGAATTTGGGAGTGCTCTGCACTGCTGGGCACTCCACCACAACTGAATCTCCACTAACAAAAAAATTCATATTAAAAAGCTGTACCTACACCATGATTAACACCGAAATGGAACTTTTTGGCTCTCAGAGATAATATTAATTCTGAACTGGTTAATTAACTTCTGGTGTGTTTGAAATCAGACAGAATGGGTATTAAAATGGACAGTAAATGTAAGATCTGGTGTGCACCACTCCAGGTGGAACCTCTCACTGCACTGATAATGGAGTTATAAGTTAGCACTTACAGCAAACACTGACAAACCTGCAATGAAATCTGGGCCTTAACACTCCTGATTTATTTTAATTATCCCATAACAATCCAGGCTTTCTCATCAATAGTAACTTTCCTATATTTTAGTGGGTAATAGAGAGCTCTATTTCTTTTTTTACATACGGAATGAATGCTCTGAGTTTCCTCAGTGATATTTAACAGAATCTCTTCATCAGTTTAATTTCATTTCTACTTATGCTTTTAGCCAAATATGTTGCGCTTTTCTACCACAGAGCTTAAGATGCTGTGGAACATTTTCCTTCAAGGAAGTGCAGTATCTGTCCATAAGTGCCATGTTTTTCTCCTGTGTTACCTTCATTAAGAAGGTGGAATTATACAAAAGCTCCCTGTTCTTCCTGCCCTTGAGCCTCTCTGAAGGAATCAAGGTAGAACATCTCAGTTTTCCTGTTGCACTCTCCCAAAAATTCCTATCCAATTTTAGAGGAATTGTTTTGTGTTGATAGTTAAAATTGTGGCTATCTTAGCCTAACAGTTTAAATCTGAAATGTATTTTACCCCTGCATGCATATGATCACAGCTTGCTAATATAATATAAAAAAGACTATTAATTTTTTTTCCATTCCCATGCTACTATTTTTGAATGCAGTGTTTCATGCAGAGCCTCCTTTATGGAAAACAATAAACAAGGAGCACTCTTGAGTCGAAATTCTGGACATCAAACAACCGCTCACCAATCTGAAAATTTATCTTGTGTGAAAATTACTCCTTCCCCCAGGACTTGCAGTAATTGAACTGAGGGTATCAACATCCAGTAGCAGCCAAATGCTACATAACGGGGTAAATAAAACCCCTTAATATTCACAGATATTGGTTGTACTTAGTACAGTCATTTGAAAAGAATAGTAGCTCTGTAATGATATTTTTTTTGGTCACATTTGGGATAGATTTTCTAAGGCAAAAACATTTATTTATATAAAAATAGATACAAGTATGTAAATATAATATATTTATTTCTATATTTATACTTATATATATAATATTTGAGACTGTATTTAAATTCATTAATACATTATTAATATAGTACATATATTAAAATTTAAATCTGATTAAATTAAATATCTTATAATAAATACATACTAAACAAGAGAATAAGATAATAGGGTTTGATGTATTATTATTAATTTAATTAAAATACTATTATATATATAATAATGTTATATATAATATATACTANAATATATGTGTCATATTTATATATTTTTGTTTATATATTTATATTTTTATATATATATAAATATTATATACAAATGCAAGTTTGAGCAAGTTGTGCACTGAGAGTGATCTGCTTCCCTAGTAAAATAAAACATTCCAAGATACTCTGCATAGCATCATCTTCCTGCTAGCCTGAACCTTGAGTTTTAAGCAGAAATTAGCAGATGAACTACAGAAATCAAATATTTCACATTTTCATATGTATCTTTAAAGGAAATTCTGAAGTCTCTGATTCTGCATTCACCTGAGTTTTATTTTTAGCCCAGAGCTTGTCTTGCCCACTTGCCTTTCTCAGGACTGAATTCCAAGAGAAATTCAATGGTTTTGAATTCTGCCTTTTGCTCTAGTTCCTAGCAAACACTCACCCACATTTCTTGACTCTGAAGGAAAAAATGTCTGATTACTCACAGCTTAATTGCTCAAAATTCATCTTCTGCAACCCTTAAAAGATGTTGATAATCTGAACCTCTTTGGACTTCAGAGAACTCAGAGTAATTTCCATGGCATTTAGTAATGTTTACATTCCTTGACATTTCCCCACTCCTGGGGAAATCAAGAGGAGAAAAAATAGCACTTGGTTGAATTAGAGAAATGAAGGGTCCAGCAGAATTATTCCAGAAAAAATCCCATAAGGGTCAGAATTTGCAAAGCTTTCAGGAATATTTTGTCTTTTTCCCTCATACCCCTCAATAATGACCTAGAGTAGGATGAGGCAGAGGAAGGAGCTCACTTCACAGAACACACTGAGGTTTCTGTTCATCCCACAATCCATCACTTAATTCCATCAGAAAGACAGACAGCACGAACCAAAATAAGAGGAAAATGTTGCAGCCCTGTTTAATCACAGGGTTGGTTACTGAAGGCACTGAAACCATCATAGGGAGGAAAAAGAACTGCTGAGTTTGGGGCTTGGGATATGAAAATCACACACACGCTGCACCTTCACCCCTAAAATGGATTAACAAGACAAGTGCAGTGACCCAGGGGAGGGCTAAATCCTCAATTATCCCATTTTGTTTGCAATGAGAATCACTGGAAGTATAAACATATTCACTGCTTCCACAGGACTTCTCCAAACATTCAGGGGGCAGCTGAATCACCTGGATGAAAGAAAATATTTGGGTCAAACTTAATCAATTTGTCCAACACATGTGAGAAGGGAAGAGCTGATTTCCCTCAGTGTTCTCAGTATTTGCTGCACATTTAAAGCAGGGACATCTTGGGCAGTGCAAAATTTCAGAGCAGGTTTTTTCCATCCATTTTCCTTACAAGTTATGCTCAATTCTGCTTCTTGTTAAGAGCCAGACTAGCTCACCTCTTAGTTACCATTTTTAGAGGATAAAAAACAGAGCAACAGACCAAGCCTGCCTTTTACTGGGAAATAACCCAGATGCCTAAATTGTTGACAGGGAAAAAACTTTGGAAAATAATCCAGCTCATGAAAGAGGTGATGTGTTGGTGGCTTGGACCATTTGTATGCAAAATATGGCCAGAACCTCTTTTTTTATTTGTAGCATCCTTAGGTTTAATGCTTCTAAAACCTTTATCAAATAATGAATTTTAAATTAAGAAACCTGGAATTAAAATGTATGGACAGAAATCCAAACTAGGGAGGAGTGACCACACCTGGATGTCTCTGTTTCAGCTCCCAAATCCCAAGGATCGAGCTCCAAGCAGAAAAAGCTAAGAACCCAAATGAGTTGTAAATCCACTTGACTTCCTGGTGAAAGTGTTTTCCTGCCTGAAAAATCCACAGAAATTGTGCTGCTCCTACTCCTCATGCCCTCCCTGTTCTCTCAGTGGGATTATAACTTCTGAGGAAGCTACAACCTGAGTTCCTGAGGACTGTAATCAGTTTTAATCCTCAGAGTTCCTGAGGATTTATCCCAGTTGCCAGCATGGCTTCCCTGCCCTCTCTTTATTCTGAATCTCTGCAGAAAATAAACTCCTTGGAAAGCAGCTCTAGCTCAGCACTACGAAATATCTCCTGCCCTTGTGACACAGAGTTCTTCATGCTCGCCCTGAGCTCCTGCAAACTGTCGCCAGTCCTAAGAAATGGGAAAGAAGAAAGAAGTTTATCTGCAAGAACAAATAACATGCTGGACTAATGGGTAAGAGGAGCAGCTTTCAGACACAAAAGGTCCTTGAACCTTGAGTTGAAAGCCCAACTCCACTCTGTTTATGCCGATGGCAAGTGCTGGGATAAAAAAGTGAGATCAGTAACAACAACTGTAAAGCACTTCAGCTGATCACACATAAAACACCAAATACGCTTAAGAACTCAGTGTGAATAAAGGAAATAAAAGTTGCACTCCTCTTCTGCTCCTCATAGGGCCCACAGAAGGACTGATTTCTGGTTTTGGTGTTCTAGGGGTGCTGATAATGACACAGTGAAGACTGAAATAATACACAGCAAAAAGCAAAAGGGCAAAAATAATGTAAGCCAAACAGTGCAGAGGGTGTATGGAAACAAAAATCCTGCTTTTATTTAGAGAATAACAGAATGGCTTGGGTTGGAAAGAACCTGAAAGACAGTCCAGTTCCAAACTCCTGCCATGGGGGGACACCTTCCACTGTCCCAGGCTGCTCCAAGCCCTGTCCAACCTGGCCTTGGACCTCACTATTTCCCCAATCCTCCCCTCAATCCCTTGTATTTTCCTCTCCCCATCAATATAATTTCCCTATTTATGCAGAGAATTCTTGCTGACATTTGTAACAAAACAACTCCAGGCTGGGGAAGGCAGAACATTCCAGAGGTCAAAAATCCCAACCCAGTTAAAAATCCCAATTCTTCCCAAGCATAGCCTGTCTCCTCCCTCTAAAAATACTGTTCCATTACAACACAAACTAAACTACAAGTGCTTTTGTTTGCTTGTTTTCTTCCTTTAAAAAATGGTATTATACTTTTTTTTCCACTTTGAAAATCCTTTTTGGTACAGATAATAAAATGTAAGGGCACCTCCATTAAAACTTCGGGTCACATTTCTTTCACCACACCTCTCTGCATTAGGAAGGAAAAGATAAATTTTTAATCTTTTATTTTTAATGAAGACTAAAGAACAAGTTCTGCTTGGCTTGCCTTGGCTCTCCATACATTTTAATGTATATTGATTTGTATAAATGTCTCATTTAAAGCATATTTTTGTGAGTATTAATGGGCCTTGGACAGGTAAGATTATTCCTCCTGTCCCATTGCCAATCTCTTTGGTCAAAGTTGAAGAACACAATACTTTGTTCTGAGATTAGAAAGAAAGACAAAGAAATAGGAATATCAAAGGATTAATTTCCCCAGCAGGAACAGACCCTGTGGGCAGCGGAGACAGCTCAAAACTCTGCCTTGAATTGACTACAAGGGGAAATTTGGGCTTATTTTTGATAATTGCTTTCTATTTTCCCATTGGCTTTCATGAATTCTGGGTTGCTGTTACCAGGAAAGGAGTTATGAAGGTGAGCTGCAATCTAGCAGTTTTCCTGCTCTCCAGATGGATGGATGCAGTCAGGCTGCCTCTGCTGTGTGCCTACACATAGCACCTGTGAATGAGGAAACACCAGCTCTCATCTTCAAGTGCACCTCTAAAATTACTGCTTAACCCCCCCATTATCATAAAAAAATTAGACATCAACAACAAAATAATGGAATAACGCAATGCCAGACATTTGCCAGATGGACCACAGAAATAAAATATTTAATATGTTTTGAGAAAAAAATAATTAGTCTTTAAAGCAAACTCTGAAGTCTCATACAAATCACCTGAGGTTATTTTTTGCTGTTTTGGTCTCCTACCCCATTCAGACATTTAAGTCTTGCAATGTCTCACAAGTGGAAATCCAAACTATGGAAATACACGATCTCTCATGAAATCCAAATAAAACTCAGGAACTTTTGGTAAGTTATCAAACCCTTCTTTCATAGTTTAATGATAGAAAAAAACCCAAATCAAACCAAACCAAAACAAACCACCCAATCCAGGCCACAACACCCACCTCTTTGGCTACTCTTTACTCATATTAAACAATTTCCTACTTTTTCTTTCTTCTCTTAAGGCTCCACCTTTTAATTCATGCTGGTTATCAAATACATTTCAATGAATTTAAATAAAGTCCCACAGTCGTGTTCATGGACGTAACTTCCAGCAGACTGACACTTCTGATAACTGTGATTGATATTTCTCCAATAATTACAGCTGCCATGAAAGCTGAAGGTTTTCCTTGCTGACCACAAAATATTTTGATCTTTCACTTCAGACTACAGAGTCTTCAGCACACAATAGGGAAATCAAGGTCCTCATATCCTACAAATTGTGGGAATTCCACACCACCCCCTTTTTCTTTCTCCAGTGGATGAAAACCAGCAACTCCTTCCAATTTGCCTGAACAACTCTGGGGACTTTGCTGCTCACAAATAAACCTGGACAAAGTTTTACAAAGCAATCATCCTCCTCCCAGAAAGATACCAACCCACTAATGCTGCAGCAAATTACATCCTGGCCCATCAAGTGACCTCAGTGGAATAATTTAATGGACAAATTGTCCACCTGCAAGTTCAGCTGTGCCTTGTGTTTCACTTTCCAGCCCTGCAACACAATTACAAGTCAATTATGCTCCTTTTCTGGACCTCACTCCCTTTCAAAATAGACATCGGGGTCCATATCCTTAATGAGTGTCTCCTGAAAGGCACTTTGACATCTTTGGGAACAGCAGGGGCAGAGCAGGAGCACACAGCGTGGAAGCAAAAATAGAAGAGAAGCCTCTCCCACAACGTCCTGGAAAGAAGAGAGAAAATCAAGGAAGCTGAGATGTGGCAGCACTGGAATTTTCTAAAGCATAAAGAAGTCAAAATTAGATCTGTAACGAGAACAGAGGCTTTGGAAATTATTCATCTGCCATGAGAAAGGTAACAGAGAGACTTAACTGAATGTCAGCATAAATAAGACTTTTCTGAGCTCGCAAACTTGTCTCACAACTGGATGTGTCTCTGACACATCCATCCTTCCTCATTCCCTGTTCTCCTGTACAGAACCCACCACCAAATGGTTGGAAAAATCATGGGAAACTAATCCCAGGATCCAGGTTGGCATTATTAGCCACAATTTTTTATTAATCTTTCAAAATACTGGCAATTCATTAGAAGAGGTGCAAAAACCTGCTGGTGATGCAAAAACCAGCACATGAAGCAGATAATGGTGAATTTTTTCTGCTGGACTATGTAAAAGCTACAACATTAATCTGTTTACTACAAAGAAAAAAAAAAAAAGATGTAGCACACACATTTTGTTGGCTTGTGTCTCTAAAGGCTGATAATTCCGTGTATTAATGTGATTGCCACCTGGAGAGTCAAGAGATACAAAGGAAAACAAGGCTTTAGGGAAAAGCATCCTCTCAACCATATGGAGGGATGACAAAGAGTTGGCCCTCTCCTGGAAATGGTGACAACATTTTCTTTGTGAGTGGAATGGGCAAATTTCTTACCTTCAGTCCTTGGTGGTACACAGACAAAAAGTGATCACTGATATTAATGACAAAGGTAAAGGTCAGCTCAGCTTTGGGGAACAGTCCAGTCAAGCAAAGCCTGGAAACATATGCCTAATTCCAAGTATAATTGACTAAAGTGGCTAAAATTGAGCACCTGCTTAAGTGCTTTGATGGCTTTGTGCCTAATGAAATATTAATCACAAATGGCAGCGAGCCATTACACCAAGAAGGCCTTATTTATCCTGAATTGATTTATATAATAATTAAGGTCTAGATAATCAGCCATAGTAGGAAGCCTGACAGTGTTCTCATCTGAATCAGCATATTTCAGCAGTGCTGAACCCTCAGTGAAACATTCCTGGTTCTAATTAACCTTGTCTGGGGTTTTATTTTGGAAAAGAGCTTGCAAAGCAGTGGTGCTACCCCAACCACTTCTGTGCATTGAACCTTGACTCTTAGAACTTCTCCCAACTATTCTATACATCTCTTTTTCCAAGAGAAAAGATAAATTTGGGCAAGATTTTGACTGTGCAATCCTTCAAACATTATATAAGTCAAGGTGCTAACAGCTTTAACAAATTAGGTGAAATTTTACAATGACAGGCAACAGCAAAAATGATATTTTTGTCACAAGATCAGTGTCACAAAATGAGGGTAATTTGATATTACTATTCCCTATTAAGTCTTCCCTGACATTTTTCCGAAGCAAATTAAATATAATCAAATTACACCAAACCAAAGAGATCAGAATAGAAAATGCACTCTTTTTTTTTTTTTTTTTTTTTTTTTTTTTTTTTTTTAATCTTTCTTTGCTAAGAATTACAACAATTTCTACTCCTATAGAATCAGATTAAAAAAGGGATGACTGCTCCAGGTTCTTGGTTTACCAGATTCCAATTAAAGAAGGCTGATGTTTTCCAAGATATTTCAGTAAGTGACAAATATTTTTTTTTATTAGGTGTGAACATATTGCAAATAAAATACTGCACTACAATCCAATCAAACTGAATTAATATTTGTCAAATGCCATTTGGCACTTCCCACCAAACAGGGACAGCTCTGCTGCCTGTGTTGGTTTCAGATGTGTGGAACAAGTGCCTGCCAAAGGCAGGACTGAGGAGAACTTGTACGTGCACTGGATTTTCAATCATTTACTCATCCATCTCAATCTGGCAGAACATTTTCATTTAAGAAGATGAGAGTTTGGACATTGTAACCTTATTAAAATAGGCTTTCACTGAACTGCCAAAACCCCCAACTCCTGCCTAAGGACAGTTGTTGTTACTGTTGCCAAAGGCTGATCTTTTTGGAAAAAGGAATGATTTTGGACGAATACCTGCTTTTGATCACTCTCCCACAGCAAACACCATCTCAGGACAGGAGCAGTTGCATTTCCATAATGTGGTACAAGAGCCCGGGGTCTGGGCAGTAAATCCAGCCCAGACAATGGTGTGGATCTGCTGCAGCAGCTGTCAAGCCCCGACCAGCCAGGCCCAGCTCCATGCTGGGCTGGACTGGGAATGCTGGGCCCAGGTGCACAGTGCCCAGTGCAGGGGCTCCTGAATGGAAAATTTCCAGCTGGACTCCACAGTGATTCCTAACAGATGTGGCAAATCCAAGGAACACCTGTTAGCTTTGGGAAGAAGCAAAAAATCTTGGCACCGTAATCTGGGATGAATCATCAGAATATAAAGGCAGGAACAGCATTAAAGGGAAAGAACGGATCTGCCTTCAGATCTGCGAGCGACACAAGAATATTTAATATTTGTCACATTCTTTCTAGCAGGATGGTGACTCATTTAGATCAGGATCCTTTCATAATTCAGCTTCAACTAAATTACAAAGGGAGCTCTCAAACAAAGAGCACATTAAAGATGGGTTTGAAGAAGACAATGCTCCAAAGGAGCTCTGAGCTGTGCACGCTCCCTCAGACAACGTCAGACCAGAATAAATAGAACTCATAATGAGGAGAGGCTGGGCTGCTTGTGGCAGCTCTTAACCAGAACTCCCTGGAGTTAAAAGACACCTATTCCAGGCCTGGAAGTGAATTCCTGCAATGGGGAATACAAAGGGTCCAGGAATGGGGAAATCCTGCAATGGGGAATGCCCAGTCCAGGCAGAGCTCTGAGCTGGGAAGATCCTCACAGGGCCTATTCCAGTGTCTCAGATGCACAAGTCAGGCACAAGAAAGTATGGAAGTTTTCACTAAGTTTTCCTTATTGTGTCTAAAATAAGGACAATTCAAGCTCAGGAAAAGCTTTTAGCTCCAAGAAAATCTTGTTTATAAGTACCACTCTGAAGCATAAGACAAACCCTGCAGGATAAAATCAAGACTATTGTAAACTTATAAGTCAGATTTTGTCTTAATTTCCACCAAGGAAGGAATTTGTTACTCCAAGTTAGGGTATTTGCTTTACAGACACTGCTATTATTCAAGCATTGTATTACCTGAGGAGTAACACAAATTGCAGTGCAGACATACAGCTGTGGGGCAGCTCCTGACCTACTTCAGATCATCTCTGTCACATCTCAGAGCTTTCAAACATCACCTGGAATGAAGCAGGTCACAAAGAAATGGGCTGGGAAACATTGAAGACTGCCACAGAATCAATTGAGTGTGAATGAGAAGCCTTTTGGGACGTGCTGAGGTGGAATTCTTGCTTTGATCTTAAAAAATCCTTCCCAGACAAATGGGTTAATGCAGACCATCAATAAAAGGGTCAAAATACCTTGGGCACCTTTTGGCACAGATCCTAAAAAGGTTAATGGATGAAATGGAAGTGGAAATCCACCTCCAGTGTGTCACGTGTCTGCTACCTTCCCACAGCGTCTGTGTTTGGAGGGAACAATTCCCTGCTTGTGCTGGGTGGAGAGTTTTTGGGAAGCTGGTTTGGGTAATACTACTAATATTAATAAATACTAATAACAATTAGTATTATTACTAATAGCTAATAATACTATTATTAGCAAAGGGAAAAATAGGCTTAATAACAATGTCATGTGGGTCATCAAGATCCTTGGTCTCCAGAATATTGCCAGAGACCCTGACAAGGAAAGTGGACTTGCTTTGTTTTAGGAAGTCAGTGAAGAGTGGATAATGTGTGTCTGCAGAAATTGTGCTACTGCAGGGTTTTAAACACTAATGCCTCAGGAAGAGTGGACACACTGAAACGCTGGATAGGCAAACCAGCGGGGACAGGGACTGAGCAATGCTGCTACCACACAGCTCCCATCTCAGCTGACTTGGAAAACTCACCGGCTTCCCATAGACAAATTCTGTTCATTTATTTATTATGCCTTTCTTTAGGAATGCTGGGACAACAACTGTACAGGACAGAAACAGTTGGTTAGCTCTGGGTATGTTTTCCCCTGATGCTCAAACCTCTTTTCTTGGCTTGGTTGGGGTAAAATGAGCTCAGAACTGTCATCATCCCAGCACGATGTCCTCCCAAAATAAGTGATACAGTGGCATTTACCTGAGTGAAATGATCAGTCATGGAAGTCCCTCCCTCCCTCAGCCATTTGCTCCCTCCCTGAGCCAGGTTTGTGCTGCCACTGACATTTTCCCGAGGGTTTGCACACTCCCTGTCCCTGGCAGGAGCTGCAGCCCTGCAATCCCTTCCCACCTCCCACGGCCTCCAACACAACTCCAGATGTTCCCAGTATCCACAGAAATGTCTCATCCTCTCCTGAACCCCACTAAGCTCTTGGCTTCACTCCACTCCAGTGGGAATTCACTCCACAGGTTAATTATGCATTTGTGTAAATATTTATTTTCTTTAATGGCTTTCATTCTGCTGCCTTTCGCTTTCATTACAAGTCCCCTGGTTCTTGTATTATAAGAGAGGCTAAGTGGAAGTGCCAGATTTACCTTCTGTGTGTGCAATTCATTATTGGGATATCTCCATCATGTGCCCTCTTTATGTCCCCTCTCCACACTAAACTGTCCCAGAGTTTTAATTCTTCCCTCACACAGAAGCCATTCAAGCCATTTTCCATAATTAAAACAATTAATTTCAGGAAAAATCCAGGCTGCTACATGGAGAATTCAGAAAGAAGCAAGGAATAACTTGAATCACGGAGTGTCCTCCACCTACTGGGACTTTCTGGAAGCTTTTCCCTGTACACATTTCCATGCAGAGAAGCCCACTGTTCTCAGGCAACCCAGCTAATAATGTTTAAGTGTTTTAATAATCTACTAAAGTGCAATGAATGTGTTTAATTTATTAAGAGTTTCTGAAGCAGCACTGCTGGGTTTGAATTCCTGCTTACAAGAATTTAAATTTATTGTTACAGCACTAACTTATGGGCCTGCTTTTCCCTGGTGCAGCAACTTGAGAGAAAGAAAACTAAAAGGAAATTTTCTTTATCCACAAGAATCTCTAGGACACAGCATTAAAAATGTATTTACAATGTAACTGAGATAAAGACTTTTTGTACCCAAACTTTAGTCTATTAATATTTAACAGCACCAACACCTAATTAACATTTAGCAAGAGATGACCTTTCCAAGAAACAGGTGCACCTATATAAATATATGTAATTTTTTGGTTGATAAGATGGTATGGATGATATGTCCTTTAGGAGGGAAGGACAGAACTGCAAGGAACATTTTTTAAACCTTGTGGTTTTTTGGGATAAATTCCTTACTAGGTTGTAAATAACTGAGGTTGGACATCTATTAAATAAAAGCCATCTCTCCTCTCCCAAAATTTTGGAAAAGCAAGTTTGTGACACGAGACATAATGTCAACTCTGAATAAAACCCTTCTGGCTGTTTAATCTTCAGCTCTTTCCCTGCTGCAATTCTGTCTTCCTTAATCATTCTGGGTTCATACAACAGACTCGTGTTTCTGAAGTAACATTCATGTAACTATTTGGTCTGAAGCTGTTTGGAATCATAATTGGGAAGATTAGTGAAAGTAAACAGTGGATTGGCGGGGCAGCACCAGGGAGATGAGCGAATGTCCAGCCCTGCACACAGAAGGTGACAGAGAGAACATGCCTGATTTCCATCTAACTAAATTCAGTAAAAAGCCAAAAAATAAAACGACCAAAAATCCTCTGCTGATCTGCCTTGATAAATGTAATCAGTGAAGTCTCAAGCCATGACACAAAGAGTTCCACTCTGGTTAATTAGCCTGGCAGCCAGGGGAAATGCCCAGAGTGCTTTGATACCTTCCCTTTACTGCACTGAAAGGAAAGCACAATGTTATTCACAAACCACATCTAAAGGACAAGTAAAGCTTGTTTATCAGCCTCAGAGCCTCCCACCACTGTGCAGGGCCCCAATGATTTCCTTTATTAAACACAGTTCTTCAGCTATGCTCTATGGAGGGCTTGGATGGACCCTTAAATCAAATCCATGAGAGGTCCTGAAGCTTCCGAACAAAGCTGTGTTTCAGCTGGAGGATGTATTTATTTGTCTTGTTTTGTAACTTCTTCTCACAAAACAGCAAAGCCTTTGACCCTTTACAGAGATAAACTACAGTGGATTAGTATTCTTTGGTCTGAAAAAAACTAATTACTCAACAGGAATCTAAGACAAGAGACACTTTCTGCTTCCAAGGGCAAGAAAAGCCCACCCTGCTCAGCCAAGCCTCCTTTTGAAATGTTTAGCATAGAACAAGAAGCTGTGCTCCATAATTCACTTATTTCACACTGGGCTGCACAAGGAGCAGCAGCTATGAACCAGCCCTGCAGAGCTTTGGATGGCTACAAGCAACTCCCCATGCTGCCCCAAGAGGGTGGGAAAACAGGCAAAGCCACATTCTCTCTTCAAAGGATTGTCATTTTAACCAGCTCTCTATAAAAGACATAAATGTGGTAGAAAAAAAAGGGGGGGAAAAATCTCCAAAAACAAATCTGCATAATTTATCTAATGTGTCTGTTGCTGCAGCCAGGCAAGAAATGCAGACCTCATGTTTTATAAAAAAAGGCTGTGATTTAATTGCCGGCAGAAATAATGTGTTGCTTTCCCATATTTTTGTGGCTGGTTTGTTTTGGGGTTTTTGGGGTGGTCTGGCTTGTTTCATTGTTGTTGGGGGGGGTGTTTGTTTGTTTTTTGGTTTGTTTGTTTTCTTCTTTTGTAGAATGCAGGATGGTTGAATTAAATGTTCCACATGATAGAGGAATAATGTCCATTCCTTGTGAAATAAAACCACATCTGCACTTGGTACCTACAGGTTCTTCCATCCTCACACATGGCAGGATCAGGAACTCATCTCCAACAGGCATCCAGCCTGGATTCCCACTGGGATCAGCACTTTGCCTTGCATTTTTACAAGCAGCCAACTTTTCTCCCCCCTCTTTTGATGACAATGGTTGTTTGGCTGTCCAGCCTCAGTTCCAGTTACAATAACCTTCTGGACAAAACATTTCATGCCATTGCTCCTGCCAAAAGTTTAATTGCATCCAATGATGCATCAGAAACAAAAGTGTTACCTAATGAATTTTTTCCTTAACTGTGGCTTTATCTTTCCTTCTCCACTAATTTTTCAAGGTTGTGGAATGCAGATCCTACCCTTCCGTGAGAAGTCACCAGGTACCCTGACTGCTTTTTTTGAGGGCTGGATCTCTTGATCCAGTAAAACTCCCCCGGTCGGTTTCTGGTTTGCTTTTTTGGATGATTATTAAGAGTTTGAGATGGTTCACACACAAAGATGGGCACCATCCCAAGTTTCAGCCGAGCTGAAGTGAAGATCTGCTCACAGACAGGGATGTGCTTCCCTGGAAAATTAAACCAATGAAGTGGAACAACTCTGGTGGCACCTGAGGACTGATGAGCACAGGAGCTGGACATCTGCCCAAATTCAACATCAGCCTACCTAGGGTTAGAAATACACTTAAATACCTTTTAACATCGAATCTCTCTGTTTTTCTTACAAACTGAGTACCAGTGTGAAGTGCTGGCACAATTGCTGTCACAAACATGGCTCTGAAGCCTTTGTTAAAGCAAATCCATCTTTGGGGACACATTTTGCACATTTTGTGTTGACATCAAAGTGAGATGTGCAGCTGACTGAAAGCTCCCTAAGTTTGACCTTCTGGATAAAGATAAGGAACATGGTTAAGATATAAAGCAGATTTCTAAGGAGCACAATCACAGGAAAGTGGGGGTTGGGAAGGACCTTAAAGCCCACCCCATCCCACCCCTGCCATGGCAGGATCACCTCTCACTGTCCCAGGCTGCTCCAAGCCCTGTCCAACCCGGCCTTGGACACTGCCAGAGATCCAGGGGCAGCCACAGCTTCTCTGGGCACCTCTGCCAGGGCATTTCCATCCTCACAGGGATGAATTTAAGTGGATTTGGAAAGAAATCCCAGGGCAGATTACATCCTTCATCAGGAAGGGTTGGAGAGTGCCCCTCTTGTGTTTGGTTCTTTGAGCCATGTCGAGTATCCGAGGTGTGAGACTTAACTTCTCCCTGGCCTTGGGTGAGGTCACACAGGGAGCAGGTGAGAACCTGACCTTCCCAAAGCCCAGAACTCCAACTGTGACATTTACACAGATGAATTATCCCCTCCTCTAAGCAAGACTTTTCCATTTATCCAGCTCGTGCTGTCAGAATTGCCAAGTGTCACAGCCTGACAAGGACCATTCTCCAGCTGCTGACCGATGAGCAATTCCCTGCCCTGCACATGGGCTTGGAACGCTCTGTTTGCCATGAACTTTAACAGGATGAGAACCCAGGAGGCCTGGGGTGTGTAAAACAATGCAAGAGCCCTCAACAAACATTAAATTCATGTCATTTCTGCCCTCACTGGGACCGGGGTCAGGCCACTGACATGATTTTACAGAATTCTGCCTTGGAGCTCTCCATAGGCAGGACAACAGAATCCTGCTAGAAATCCATTCATTTTACACTGCCAATTGAATTTCTACCTCTTTCCTTTTCCTTCCACTCTAATATGCACCTCTATTATGTTTTAAAAACAAAATGGAAGTGTTCTCATTAGCACTAAACAGCTGATGTGATACTTAGAGAGCTTCTTTGAGAGTTCCCCTTTTCAGAATTTTTTTGCAGCACAACTCTAATGCGGATTTCCAATGACAGCTATTTTAGTTTTTCAGCATAATACTGTTTTTTTTTTTTTAAATACCAAAGTGATTTCTGGTCTGAGGAAAATGTCATTAAGTATTGCCCTTTCCTACTCACCTCTGATGAGATCAGAATGGGCACAGGCAAAGTCCTCATTGCTCCTGCCCACAAATCAATATTTACTGCAGCGCAGAAGGAAGGACAGAGGATAAAAGACAAAAAAGAGCTCAGTTTCTAATGACAACTTTCCTTCCCCAACCTTGTTCTTCCAGGTGCTGTTTATTAAGAGCAAGTGAACAACTCCTGATGGCTCAGTTCTGCTGCCAGAACTCCAGCAAACTGAACATTGTTATTTGTAACTCAGCTCACCTTTACCATGGTCCCTCCGCTCTTCTCCAATTCTGAGCACGGATCTGCAGCCACCTCCAACACCACTTCAGGCATCCATCAGAGGAACCGTTTTTATCACTGTTTTTATAATTGCTCCACAGTCCTTTACAGCTGGATCCCAGCTACACTTAAAGGAGAGG
>VWZN01008669.1:107545-133441 GCA_013396955.1 Regulus satrapa
GTTTTTTGACTGCATCATTTCACTGAAAATTCAGACTGACCTGACAGAAAACTTTTTTGTGTTTTCAGTCAGCAGAGAACGTAATTTATTATAAATGTTCCCTTTCTGGTTAAAATATTAAATATCAATCCTCTAAAATGGAAAAGCTGAATAATTATGAAGGATTTCCCACTTCCACATGGTTTTAAAGATAGAGGGATCACTGCAATTTAGCTCTGGGTTTTCCCTTTCCTGCCTGTGACAAGAATGGATCCTGGGAGGAAACTGAGGCTCATTTAGTGAAGAATAAGCATAAGAAAAATGTAAAAATTAATAAAACAAAATAAATTCCACTTCTTCAGCCTAAACACCTGTTTTACACAACCCAAAGGTCTTTACAATGAAAAATAAATATGCAGATATTGTTAGAAGTAGGTTTGGTTTTTTTCTTCCCTTATAAAGATTGTGAGGGTTGAAATCTAGAGCAGAATTTTCATGCCCTTCAAACTGACACCAAATAATGCCACTCTACACCACAGTCCCCAAATCCTGTACTTTGCCACTGGTGTGTGAGTTGGCCCAACTCACAGAGAGAGTTCAGCACCACAAAGTTTAAGAAGATTTGCTTTACAAATCCTCATTCAGAGCTCCCAAACCACTGTAAAAATGCTGCCTTAAAAAAATCCCAAATAAATGTTGGTTTAACCTTTTTGGCAGTTCACAAATGTTTATCTTTGGTATTTTATTTTTGCCATTTATACCTATCACCCAATTTAGGAAAACCAAAACAAAACAAACCCAAACATAGAAATATCTTTGCCAATTATGAAACTTATTTGAAAAATAGCTCCCTAGAAGAGATTTTAGCCCAAGATGAGATTAGTCATGTCCTAAGTTATTTATTTCCCAGCACAACCATACAATAATTTTNNNACAACCCAAAAAAAATTTTTTTTTTCTTTTTTTTTTTTTTTTTTTTTTTTTTTAAGCAGTGTTTCTTTAAAGAGCCAAGAATGGAAGCAAACACTTTGTTTTAATAAGGTCATGTTGCCTATTAAATAATTTGCATATTGAAGGTTAAATCCTTATCTCTAGATGGCAAAAAGTATTTTTTTCTAACCTTAGGGAGCAGGAAGGAGGGTGTCCTGGATGATAAATGCAAGGGGGTTTTGTGCTTTTTGGCACTTGGAATTGTTCACCAGGAATTCCCATTCACACCCACTCGAAGCAAGGGCACGCTGCTGAAAATTAAACCCCATTTATAAAAGTGATTGTCCTAAAAGCTGCAGCCACAGCTGCAGAGATTGCCTTGGTGAGGGAAAACACTGTGCCACAAAAAAACTGTCACCAGCACTAAGGGAAAAGGGACAGGAGATGGCAGTGAGTCCAGTTGGCTTCCCCTCAAAAATCACTTCCATAGAAAATGTAAAAGATTATTACACACTCTGATACAGATTTCAAGGCTAAATCCTGCAAGGATTTTCCAGCATGCCAGGCACCTGAATTTGTCTGCAAAAACCAAATTTGTGAGGGACCTTCCTGCTTTTTCCCAGCTGTAGAAAGGCAGGTCCTTCCTTCTACTCCTCCTATTTTCCTTATATTCCTTCTCCTATTTCCTTATATTTCTATTTATCCCAGAGCCTGTGGTAAGGAACATCAGACACTGCTGGTTCCACAAACCCCCAGTGTGCAGAAATTCACACACACAGAGAACACAAGAACATAAGCTGTCAATACCTTCCATTTACACTGCACTTAAGGATCATTTTAGAAATCGGATTCTGGAGTTTGATTTCTCCAAATATTTCCCTCCTCAGGACTGTTATTGACTAATCTATCAAAGGATACAGTTCCCCTAATGATGCATCAGTGCAATGCATCACCACAAATGCAGCACCAGCCTGATGATAGATTGCTCAATAACGTGGGAGCAGCTGGCAAGGACTTCCAGGGAATCACGTGATCTGAGTTTTATTCTGTTTTTTATTGTTGCTGTTGTTTAGTTTACACAGCTCAGAATAAGCAGGATGAGCTGTTCACAGGGTTGAGAGCAAGTTCACACGCCAAAAGGTTTTAGTTGTCTTAATAGAAATTGAAGGTTGTGGTATCTTAATTTGGAAAGGAAGATGTTACTTTTAAAATTTTTAACAGTTTTAAATAAATGTGTATCACGATTCCCCATAATTCTTCTTTCTAATGCATTTTTGCACTCCAAGATCAGTTCAGAAGCTTTATCAAAGCTGCAGGTGATAAACAAGGCCCCCACTTGCACAGCTCTCACTCAGAAATCCCTTTGCCCAGGCATTACAAGAAATATGTGGCTTTACCATCCCTAAATCACATCCTTTATCCTGGAAAAATTAACCCAAACACCCCCACCCAAAATGGCACAAAATCATTCAGGTTGGAATAAAACTGAAAGATGATTGAGTCCAACCAGCACCTCCACGTTCACCCCCACATTCCCTCCTCCAGCAGAGCTTCCTGAGCTACACAAAGGGAAGCTTCAACAACAAGAACTTCTCAGACTTTTCCAGACATGAATTTTACCTTGCAAGAGAGATTTGCTGCTGACTATTTCTCCATCCAATCCATCTCTATTTCCTTTGCCTTTTTCTTTTAATAGTTTATTAAGTCTTTCTGTCTCCATTTAGCACCATGACATTATTTAACACCATAAAGTCAGGAAATAAAATATAAACTGAAAATTCTCCATCCTGATCACTTTGCCTGTTAGTTGTGAAGGCAAGTTTAAATAACTGGGATTAGTGCTTAATCTCAAAGCAAAGAAGCTCTGTCTAGGTGTTACAGCACATTTTGCCACTGGAAAAAAAAAATACTTCCACTGTTAAGATTGGATCTCTCTTGGATTGCAGTTTATCTCTGAAAAGGTAAATTGGTTGCACTCACTGGTTATAAAGAACGGAGAGAGAAAAGAAAAAGGCTCATAAATCAAAAATTATTGGCTTGTGGTGCAGAAGAGGAGTTGTGAAAGGATACTGAGTGTTTCCAAGGAGAAATCTGGCATGTTCATGGAAGAAAAGTTTGGAACTTTCGTCCAAAGGAGTGGGATGATGGATAATCTGGGCAGGTTGAGGAAGCTCCAGTGAAACCGTAGGAGCCAGAGATGGGGATCAGCTGGGTGAAACATATCAGAGGCAGCTGAGGCTGCAAAGGAGTTAAAGATACACAAGATTTCAGGATTTCCAGGGACTTCTTATGGAGGAACTTCAGGGGCAGAAGAGCTTCTGATGGCACAGGAGAAACAGAAGGTGGGGCAGCAACCCAGCAGCTCTTTCCAAGGAGATTCTTCTGGCCAGATGGGATGATGTTTATAGAAAACTCCATCTGGAATGGCAATAGCTTCCTGGTTCAATGGGTGAAAAGGTGTTTCCTGTGCTTCAATGAAACTGGGATGTTGTAGGATGTAATGGGGAACTGAGTCCTGCGAATGTCTTTAAAACAGGAAAAGAAAAGAAATAAAAGACCACAAAGGAAAGGGCAAAACCATTGCCTATAGGAATCTTCTTGATTTTTGCATTTTCTTGTCATTTACTGCTATGGAAAAGTATCCTCTGCCAGATTTTATGGCTGTGGTGTCCATTAATCAGAAATGGAAGCTTATTGGAAACTGTCAAGTGCAGCACAGCAGATCTGGATTTCATTCAAAAAGCAATCTAATTTTGGGGCGCAGATGAAAAACCAAAACCACCAAAAACCAAGTACATCCAGTGATTAACATGAGTTAACTAGGATGTCTGAATCAAAAATAAAAACCTGGAGCAGGCCAGAAACACTTCACTGAACATTTTCACTTCACAGGAAACCAAAGGAAAACACCTTCTGTTGGGTGTGACACAGCTCAGGCCACACCATGAAGACATCAGGTGACACTTTCTCTGTGGGATGCCACATCATCCAGAAGGATGAGGCACAACCCAAGGGACTTCAGGAATATCCCAGACAGGGAAAAAGCTCAAACACAGAGGGCTGGTGTCGTTATTGAACATATTTCTTGTTCTGCTCCCCTGTTCCAGCCCCTGTGTCCAAACAGGATCAGAGCTGAACAGGAACTCCTATAATAAATCCTATAATTGCATGCTACTCTTCCCTTATCCAATCCCTTTGGATCCTTCCTTCCCATTTCCCAGCACTCCCATTGCTGCTGGTCACTGCTAACACTCCCCAAAAGACTCAGGACAAACATTCCACCTCCTGGTATTCAGAGTGATGAGAGTTCTTTCAATTTTAAAAATACTTATCTAAGTTATCAACTGGAGTGGTGCATTTGTGAAATATTCCAAGGTGACAGCAAGGATTTCATTATCCCAGTTGAAGAAACACGGATTGGCCTTTACTGAGGTGGAGTTTCCTGCTGAAGAACAACAATGATTTGGGGGAACTCTCTGAACAGTAATTTCTTCGAGTCCTTGCAAATGTTAAATAAAGGCTGACAGAATGAGGAAATTGTGGCTCTTGGCAGCAAAATGAAGCACAGAAAGTAGAGAAATCAAACAGCAGACCTGCTTTGTTCCTTTGATCCTTTCCAGTTTGGATTTTAATCCTATATCCCTCTTAATTAGCAGTAATTTCTAGGTTATCTACAAACACTATGGCTTTTCCATTTGATTGACAGAGGCCTCTTCTACAAGACAAGGACAGGGTGGATTCCTGTGCTCCAAGCCAAAATCATTCCCACTCCACACAGAGCACCACAGAGATGAACGAGGCAGCAGCATTCAGCAGATTTATTTCTGAGGCTAGGAGGACTTGTAAAGGCTGCTAATAGAAAATTTCCAGAGGATTTGCAGGAGCAAACAAGCAGTTTATAAGTGTTTATCTGATAAAGCCCAGCAGCTCTGGCAGCCTCAGCCCTGGGGTCAGCAGTGCTGCACAATAAACCCTCCCTACCTGAGCTCCACAAAGATGGGATTGTGCCCAGGCTGAAAATGCTCTGCAGCTGAGGTGCAACTAAATCACATTTTAACCACGGTGCCTAATCAGGCCTATTTTTATGTCTAAAATGCAACTTGACTCAGGGGCAGTGTTGTAACACAGCCCCAATCGACATGAATAAAATAAATCCCATTATCTGCTTCAAGAGAGGGCTGCGCTCTAACTGGAT
Organism: Regulus satrapa; assembly: GCA_013396955.1. Taxonomy (NCBI): domain Eukaryota; kingdom Metazoa; phylum Chordata; class Aves; order Passeriformes; family Regulidae; genus Regulus; species Regulus satrapa. Next base: position 112,650 of record VWZN01008669.1, read on the forward strand.
TTTCTACTACAGAAGAACCCCAACTATTAAGAGAGAAATCAGTATTCAAAGAGAAGATGTTTGTGTGGACACAAATATTGAGGGAATAAAAAGGGAATATTTTCTCTAGTCCAGGGAATCAGTTTATTATTCAGAAGGAAAAAAGGTGTTGGGCCATCAGCTAAGCCCTATTTGTACTTTAAAGAAAGTTGTAGAAAGCAGAAAAATATTAATTCCCATGGATACATTAAAATATTCTTGGATTTAGGCAAGGCCAGAGGTACTGGCAAACAGCAGGGTGGCAGAGAGAAAATGAGCATCTAAAGGAAAGCTACTGGGTCAGCACATTGGAATTATCTGGGATAAAAACATGGCATGGGATGCTCACTTTCTAAAATGAAAATAATACTTTTACTAATTAAACAAAAAGAATAAAATACCACAGAGCCAGCAGCTCCTCAGTGATTGAGCAGATTTGGTTTCTGGGTGGATGCAGAAGGCCCAGTGCTGGCAAAAAAAGCAAGGCAATAATCCGGGACCAAAAATAAACATGGCAATAGCTACTGAAGGCAGAAATCATTGGGGAGATCTTGTGGGGACTGCAAATCATCCAACCATCTGTACAGGAGGATGAGGCACTCTGGGCATGAAGGGAATGAGGAATAAATCACCCAGGCAGCCTGGCACTGGCAAAGATGCTGCTGGACGCTCATCTGGAGAACGGTTCTCACACAAGGCACTGCAGAAATGAAGCAGGTGCAGGTCAGAGCTATTAATACCTCCAGATTTCAGATCCATGAAGAAATTTGCCAAATTTGGCCTCTCAGTCTTGGGACAATGGAGGCTAAATGGGATTTTTTGCCAACGTTTATGAGGTTTTGTTACCAGTGAGAATGTTTAAAAGCAAACAATGAAACCTGTGCCTCTCAGGAGGTAAAGGACAGGAGCAGAAAAGAGAATTTCACAGAAATTAAAAGCTATCCTGATGCTGACACAAAGTCTGGGCCTAATCCTGCATGGAGATTTTATCCACCTCTTAGCTAAGCTCCTAGAAAACATTCCCAACAGCATTCCAAACCAAAAAATATATCTGATTATACAGAGAGATTGGCATGGGGAGGGATGGATTGCCAGAGATAGCTTCCAGGGACTCATCCCCCAGCTGGTTTTACTTTATTTATAAACATAAGGTCATAATAGAAAGGAAACTTCTCTGCTGCAAATTCCTCCTGGTATGAAGAATTTAAGAGTTGTGCCAGGGTCCCTCTCCCAAATAAACTCTTCCTGCCTGGCCAAGAATAGGCAAAGATGGAATAATCCAGCCCATGGAAATCTTATTCCCTGGTTTACACAGATTAATATGTGATAGGACTGGAATTTTGGCTGAGCTAAGGATTACACTGTCTGCATCCTGGACAGGATATATTTTAAATAAGAGCTGCTCCAAATCTTCTTAAACTTTAATGTAAAAAAAGGAATTTATGTGCAGAAAATACTGCTGTGAGCTGGGAGTGGATTTCTGCTCATGTTGTCTGGAATTTTAAGGTTGAATCATTGGTTTCTGTCAATTTATTGCTGCTTTGTATTTCAGCAAGGGCTGTGGCCTTGGAACAGCCACAAATGTTGGAGCTGATTCTGCCTGGTAAAAACACTTTATCAGTTTTATCCATCACTTTTGAAATCTGGTCTCATCTGCCAGCTTAGAAATGTCTTCACCTTTCCAATAATACATCTAAAATAAAAAGTAGGATGCACAACTCCAAAAGAGAGCCACAACATAAATTAGGTGATGAAGAAAAAATAGTGCTGCTTATTTTTCCTTTTGCATTTCTGTTTGTTATTTATGCAGTAACTCCTGAGAAAATGTAACGACTAAAAGAATTTAAAGGAGAGGTTTGAAAAGAAATATGCAGATTTTTTTTTCTTTATTTCTGTGAGTGTTTGTACTTCTATTATTAATTTTATGCCTGTTAAAGCACACAAATTCTACCTAAGGCATTTAGAACAATCAACATTGTACTATGAAAAGTAATTTGGTTTCAATCTGTGTAGTGAAATAAAATAATAAAATAACAAGATATGATCTTGCTATTATAGTTTAATAAATTGCAGCATTTGAACTGATTTTCAACAAATTTTACTTTTATCAGTGTAAAGAAACAATTTTGACCTCACCTGTCTGGGAAACAAGAAAAATCCAGGAAGCTATAAAAGAGAAGATATCAAAGTGAGACCTTTTTATTTCCTAGTAAAGAATGAAGTTTATCTGTGAATGATCCTGGAATAAGATTTACAATTATGTAAAATGTCACTAAGAGCAACTTGGAAACTGAACCTTTGCGAAAAGTTCACAACATTTTTGCTCTGCAGAGCTAAAAAAAAAAAAAAGAATGTGGGAGTCCAATTGGCCAAAAGGCCACACACAGAACTGACATAAAATTTAAAAGTTTATAAAAAGATCATGTAAGAAAAACAGTTCTCACTATTTCTTGCTTGATTATAAAGTACTGGAATCTAATGAGAGTCTCTGGAAGGACAAAGATTTCCAGAAGAAAAAGAATCCATGGAATTCATGTCTCTGGAGTATATGAGAAGAGGGTAATTTCTGTTATATCCATTAGGAGATGATGGATTTGAACTCCATGGGACAGGTCTGAAATATAGTTGGCAGAAGGCAACATATCACTGAAGAATAAAATGCAACTGAAAAACCTGATGTCAAAAATGTAAGCAACTCAGATAAAATTGATTAAAAGAATTAAGTAACCTACTTACTATTTCTGAAGTGGAAAGTATAAAAATAATATTTTTTTTTTCTCCCTACAAGATTAATTTTCAATTTAAAAGGTGTACAGGATTCTCCTACTCTTGCTCCAGGGGGATCCTCAGTTTGAACAGAGAAGCTGCCCATAATTCAGAGCCACAAACACGTGGATTCACAGCAGTTTGACAGAAAAAGTAAAATTCAAGTGAAAACTCCAGATTTACTGCAGAGAAACAGCAAACTGTGAAGATGGAAACCCTTACATGATGCCTAGAGCAAACTCAGAGTTCCAGCTGCAGCTTCATTCAGAGGACCTATGATTTTTTGGGAAATAAAACCACAATTTTCCACCTAAATCCAGCAAATCACAACTTATTTATAAAGGGAAAGGGAAAGGGAAAGGGAAAGGGAAAGGGAAAGGGAAAGGGAAAGGCTGGAGTCTACCAGAAGTTCAGAATTCCTGGCATAGAGAGATTCCCAGCACAAAACAGCTGAACAGATATCCCAAACTTTTATTATAAATACCTACAGATATTTGATGTTATGCAAAATTAAATTGAATCAGTTGATGACAGGAACAAAGGCTCTGGGAGAACACGACCATGCCGTAACAAGCATTAGGGTTTTGTTCCAGAGTCGAGAAGCCTCAAAAATGCAAATTATCAGCAGGACTTCCTTACATTTGCAGTCTCTGTGAAGAGAAGATGAGGGCAGATATATGGATGGGAAAGATCAGAGTGCTGCAGAGCAAAAAATCCTACAGAAATCAAGGCAGAGCTGCTAGGGGAAAGCTTGGAAATTAGGAATTGTAATGTACGAGGCATAAGCAATGTAAATGCACTGTCATTACTCTGTTCCATCTTTGTCCTTTGGCTTTGTGCTTTTTTTGGGATAATCTGTTGAAGGCACAGACTCCAAGCACTCCCAAATTTAAGAGCTGTACCCCTCCAAGTCACATTTCTCTCCAAAGACTAAAAAGGACTTAACTGAGATGGAAAGATTGAAGGGGAGGTGAAGATTGAAACCAGGTCTTCTACAATCCTTTAAAATAATTAAAACTAAAAACTCTGAATCCAAGTCTAAGTTCTTCCTGTGTGACCTCCTCAGCTCTAGCAGAGCCCTGCATTAATAATGGAATCAGACAATTTTATGCCTCTTTAATAATGGATGCCAAATATATTTGGGGTTAGGAAGGACAGCGTTCATTTATCGATCATGATGCATTATCTCCAACTTGGAAACTCCTAAGCAGCTTTCATCTCCTGTGCCCTCCTAAATAATTCAGAATGTAATTTCAGTTGGGTTATTTTGTTTGTGTCTTTTCTGATTAAACTTATATTTTTTAATCAGAAGAAAAGCTGACAGACCTGTAGCAAAGGGTCAAAATTTCATCTCATATCAGTCAAAAAGTCCCAAGAAAATAATCTTGAAAAGTCCCTCAAGTGAGGATATTTCTGTCTAATTCCTGTTTTTTAGAACCTGGACGTCTATATTTGTACAGTATTAGATGTATATTTAATAATGCCTATAATAACAGTATAAAATAACTTTGAGCTTTTCTTAAAAGGACACAGTCACTGTAGAATTCCTTAAAAGTTCTTTGTCCATTTCCCCTTAAGTTTGGAGCAGTTCATCCCTGCCAATTCTCAGCATGAAAGCAGAAATTTTGTTCAGGCTTGTGAGTCAAAAGTGAAATTTAAATATTAATATAATAAAGAAACAGTTACTGATTTGACCTGCAGATCTGCATTCTAAGGTGAATTCTTGAGCACCAACAAACTGCAGCACAGAGATTTACAAGGCTCATCTGGGGAATATTTTAATATTAACAAATTTCCAGCAAAGTTAGGTTTTTACTTCCCCTGTCTCCAATTAGCAGGGGGAGAAGAAAGGCTGAGAACAAACAGATGCCACAGTGACACTGAAAAATAAGAAAGAAAAAAGACAAGTGGAATAAACAGTGTCTCAGACAAGTTAATTAGAAGCACTCTGCAGAGTTCCTTAGGCCTTTAAATGGTCAGTTCAAGAGACAACGCTGTCATAAAGGGATTATCGTGGATTTCACAGCTCAGTGATCAAGGCCTGCATCAGGTTTTAAGAAGAAAAGTTGTGCTAGGAAAAACAAATTAAGAAGAGTTTGTTTTCATCGGTGCAGGGACAAATTCCAAAGCCATCCATCAGTGGATGCAAATTAATCACCTCATAATAAGTAATAGTCTCCTTTGGGAATTGTCAGCTCATCATCACCTGAAGTAATGCTTTGAGTGCTTCTTCGATGAGAGAGGATTTAACAAGATACAGATCATATAACCGGAATCCAAGGAATTGTTGGACTGTACAACCCTGTGATTAAAAACTGCTTTATTCCCTAATTTGTGCCCTTTACTTAACGCTGGTGCTTCCTCCCACTCCTCACAAAGTCACTGGCAGCAGTTTTGAACCAGGGAAGCTGATGTGGTTTAGTTTTCAGGAACTTATTAAATGTTTATGCCATCATTTAAGACATGTCTGCCTTGTCTGACCTCCCAGGTGACAGGGGGAGAGGAAACAGCCCCAGGTTATGCCAGGGGAGATTTGGGGAAAATTTCTTCTTGGAAGGAATTGGAATAGGCTGAGCAGGGCAGGAATCAGGACACAAATATTTTCACAATTTAGAGCTTTCCCAGCCCTGAGTTCAGAGGGTACCTGTGAGGGCACAGACCCTGCAGGATCACAGGCACCTCAATGTGTGATTCCATAAAATTCCTGCCCCCACTCAGAACAGCTCTGTCTGATGAGAATAGAAGGAACAGGGATCCAAGGCATGGAGACAGGAGCTCCTATCCAACAGATTTATCTTGGCTCAGATAATAAGCAACAGAGGAAACTAATATTTAATAGAATTCTGTGTGGAGCCAAAAAAAAAAAAAAAAAAAAAGGCAAAAAACCCAAAAAAAAAAAAAAAAAACAAAAACAAAAAAAAAACCACATTGACAGGACAAACTGCTGGCAATGGGGGCTAGGAGCCACCCTTGGGAGGATGGTCAGAGAGTTCTCTCCCAGATGCATCCAGGCCTCCAGATATTTGATATTTTCCTGAATTCCTCCCACTTCAGTTCCTCCCATCCCAGTCATGGAGTTGATGGGAGAGCAAACTGGGCAATCCCTTTTTTCCAAAAGGGAATGTGGGGAGCCAAACAGGGAAGGGAAATGGGGGAAAATAAAAGAAGGGGAAAAAGGAAAAGGACATGCTGGTGCCTGAAGTCTGGTGGGTGGTAAGAACACAGATTCCAGCCCCTACTTTGCCACAGCACAAGAGGAAACAATCCTTCCAAGCAATGCTTCTGCCCAGTAAAACACAAAGAGCAGGACTTGCTGTAATAGACAGCCTCTGTGATTTGTGCTACACTGAGCTAAGCAGAACAGCCTCAGATGTAATCATCTTCTAAGATGTTATTTCTTCAGAAGAAACGATGCAATTATTTACAAAGAATCATAAACACACCATAAAAGTCAGGTTTGAAATTGCCCCCGCACATGCCATCTGTCAAAATAATTTTTACAAACAAATCAAAGTTTGGAAATTGATTTGGCCATTGCTGGCATGTGCAGGAAGGCTGGGACCAGCCTATCTACAAAAGTCCCTTCAATTTTCATTTCTCACTCAATGCCTTGCCCTCCCAGACTGAAGATGAATAAAGTAATCATCTTTAAAGAGCTTTGTCATTTAAAATGAAATCATTTAAAGAGGACAATTTAGCAGTTACCAAAAAAACAAAACCACCAATCAAAACCCAAACCATTAAAACTACCCTACTGTATTGTGTCTCACTAATTAAAATGCTTCAAAAGTCAACAAAGATTTTTTAAATGGGTCATAGTGTTTCCTTCTGGAAGCTCTTATTTTCTCAGCGCACTTCTTATTAGTTCATTTATTAAAGTCACAGGAATTCAAAAGGAGCTGCCTCTGGATTACTATGGAATGAAGGAATTGGTGCAATTTGCACTGAATTAAACACTGAATTGGGCTTCATTACAGGCAACGGAAAAACTTTCTGCCTCCTGACATTGCCCTCATGGACATGGGGACTTCCACCTCTGCTTCCCCCAGCAGCACACAAAGATCCTGAGCCCCAGCTGGGCCAGATTCAGTGTCACAAATCATGGGTGAGACCTTCAGCTCCATGGAAAACCTGTGAATCCCAACAAAAACCCTATGGATTTGGCACTCGAGGATGTACTTTAGTGGTGGGCTTGGCAGCTCTGGGGCAGTGGTTGGAATCAATGGCTTTTCCAAACTTAATTGTTCTATCATTTGGATATTAAATTAGGCTTTTGTAAGGGCCTAACAAATAGTAATTTCTGTAATATTTGTAATATTTAATATCCAAAAAGCTCCCTTCTCTCCCAGCCCAACACAGCCTTCTGCTGATGGGGGATGGCTTAAATAACTCTATCCACACTATTTGAGGAAGAAATGCAGATTGCACTGCCAAAAGGGATTGAGGATTGGAATTCCAACCTTCCCAGCCACCCTACTGCCTCCCACCCTAACTGCACCTCCAACAAATAACCAAAATCTTCTCCATGTGCATGGAATTTCATCTCCTCTGAGACATTGCATTTTTTCATGACTTGTCTGAGATACACCAAGATTTACACCCAAAGTGGTGATAATGCACAAACAAACAAACAAATAGAACATCCATAAGTGTATGGTGCTCCAGCTGGAACTCCAAACACCAAAGCATTCTTCATTTAAGTCATAAATAGGGACAATAAGAGTCCAATATATTGCTTCATTCCTTCATCAGGAGATGCAGTGCAAAACAACTTTGAATTCCTTCCTCACCAGGAAAATACAGTGGCTTCATTTTATATTCAAGCACAGAAAGCCCAGCTAACAATTCCATAAAGCTGCTCCTTTAATGTCTGACCAAAGAAAATCCACCTTCAGTAGTTAAAATGTAATTAAAAAGTAGAATTTCAGCCTGTTTGAAGTTCCCTCTCCAGGTGAAAAGTCAGTTTAGCTGCTCCACTAAAAATGTTTTCATTGTCAGTGTGTCAGAACAGAGCTCCAGTGAGCATGAAAATAACCAGTGCCAGAAATTTTAAAAATTGAGCTGTATAGATTTTTAATAGTACAGAAATGGGATCAAACAGAAGGTGAAATTATTTCTATGAACTGGTTCTGACACTAATTTCCCTTGGGAATTTAATTCCTAACTTTTTGTTAATTAGTGGAACCAAGTGGTCACACACAGCAACACAACACCGAGGACAATTTAGGGAGAACACTGATCAGTGAACAAGAGCAGAATCCCAGCTCATTTCACACCAGAGGAAAATTCATTCCCAAGCTCAGCCTAGCAAGGCTTCCATGTGCAGAAACCAGGGACTGTACTCCTGTGGACAGACTGAGCTCAGCCCAGGGAAAATGCCAAGAATATCAATATTCCTTTAATATCTTTTCACACAAACATTGAAGTATTTGTCACTGAAACACTGGAAACATGGAAAGTCAGGTTAAGCTGCTTCAGGAGCTGCTCAGGACTGGATTTACTCCCAGAAAAGCTCAACTTCACCACCCTGCCCTGCTCTTCTTCCCGCTGCCCCACAGCCTTCTGGATGCTGCACAACGACAGAGTAGGATTCCAGGTACAACCCCCAAGTCAGAAGCCACAGATATGTTCCTCCAGTGCAGAAGAAAAATTCTCCAGTTGCTTTGGCCTCCCTCCCTTATTCCCAGTACAGCTGTATTGGAAAAATGCTAGCTGGATGAGCTCTCCTGGAACCTCAGACTGTTTTGTGTAGGAAGGGACCTCCAAGGTTCTCTGTTCCCACCCTTCCACTGGACCAGGGTGCTCCAAACCCTTTCCAGCTCCATCCAGGGACATCTGGAGCCCATCTTTCCCCTCACAGTTCCTTCCCTGAGGGCACAACCACAGCCTCAAACTTTAAATTCCTCATTATGTAGCTATGGAATTTTATTTTCCAGTCCAGCTCCATTCCAGTTGCAGGAGATCTTTCAGAGAAGGAGCACCCAAGATCAGTGGATGGGGCACAAAGGAGCTGCTTGTTCCTCCTGTGCCAAATTTAAATAAAGGGAGATGATCATTAAAGCCCCCAAACTAAACCAAACCACAAATCCTGTATGTGATCCCTGGATCTCTCCTCTTCAGGATTTGTTAATCCAGACACTTCCCATGATCCTGGGACTTCTCTTGCTGCCTGTACCACCCACAGAAAACAATTACATATATTTAATACTTCATTTTTTGTTGTTGTTGTTGTTGGTTTGGTTTTTTTTTGGTTTTTTGTGTTTTTTTTTTTGTTGTTGTTTTTTTGTTTTTTGGTTTTTTTTTATTCCAGCAATTGAATACTACTTCTATCAATCACATCAGGGAATTAGAAATCTTGCATGGTATGACTGAGCTGAGATGATTTTTTTTTTCTTAGCAATATATTAACTCTTCTAGAATCAGTATATATAGACATTTCTTTGAATATTCACTTCATGTGTCTCTGGAGGCTTCATTAGAAATTCCACTGCATTTGATTTAAAACATATATTTTCTCCAAACCATTTGAATAAGTAATGAATGAAAGGAATTCCATCTATTTCATTAATGAAGCCATAAATCAGGAGGATTAGTTAAGAAGTTGTATTTACTTCTTACCTTGCATTATGAACATGGGGGAAACTACTGAGCAGTTCCTTCCTCCTGTCATTATCCTAAATAATTCAGGAAGGAATCTCAGATTGACTTCTCATCCCATTCCCAAATATCTGGGTCTCTATTTTCACTAGAACAGTATCAAACTAATTGGAGCAGTTTGCTCCAATTAGCAATTTATATTCCCAAATATTGGATTCAAATTACCTGTGGTTTGGGAAAGTTTTTCTAGGGTGGATCCCTTAAAATTCCTGTTAACCAGGGGTCTCTTATCCACACGGGGCAGTAAAACTCCCCTCTGTGACACCTTTATGATTCCCTGCCCCATAACTCTCACAGAGATTTCAGGAGCCATTTCTTGCTCCTGAGGAACAACTTCAGGGGTGAACTTTTAACTCAGAGTTCTGGAATCTCTCCTTTAATGACTTTTCTGTGCCAATCAGAAAAAATGTGAGCAGAGAAGCTGCCTGTGCTCCCAACCTCCAGCCCAGCACTTTCTTTAGGAACAGAAGCCAAGGGGCACAGTCCTGAAATGCTACAGTTGGATAACATAAAATTTTAAACACAAAGCTCATTAGGAGGTGGTCTGATATATTTAAACCTCTGGACAAGCTGAAATGGGATTGTTTTCTTTCCCCCCCCACCAATATCAGAGTGGGGAACATCACTCTAAAGAGGGGAAAAATAAAAGACCCTTGCAAATAATTAAACCTTGCCATCAGGACCATAATTTATTAATGAAGACAGAGCAGCCTATAGCCAAGACCTTGAAATCCTGGTTTATGATTATGACAAAGCTGATCTTTAATTGCACAACCAAAGCCTCTTTGTCTCTTTTAGCTCACAGCAACATTTACTGCCTTCCCTGCAAAACTCTGACAAGAAATGTGCAGAGCAAGGCTGTGGTTTTAGCAAAACTCTTTTACAGCTTCTGTGAGGATTAAAGAGGAGGAGTTAAGCCTGGCACTAAAGGCTGCTTTAATTGCATTATAACAAAAATGAAATTATTTTAAATTTCAAGCTTTACTCTGCATTGTTTGCTGTCAGCTGTCATGAATCTATATGTCTCTATCACTTCCCCGTGCATTAACCAATGAATTCCCAAATCCCAAACACTTTGCAACACTGAAATACCACAAAACATTCCCTGACAAGCCATCTGAGCTTGTATTTCTGTTAATTAGAGAACTGTGCTCATTTTTGAACAGCACATAATAATTATGAGCTGAGTAGAACTTACACCCATCCTCCTGTTCAATGGAGTAGCATCAACAAATAGTATTTTTAATTATTTCCTTTGTGGATATATTTTAGCTTTAATTGCCAACAATTTCTCTATGATACAAGGAACCAATAGGTTCTTCCAGGGGCAAGGGAATTCTCTGAGATTCCCTCCATCTTTGCAATTGAACATGTTCAGCATATTTAGCTCCAAGTATTGTCCAGTTCATCACCTCTTATGCAGCTACAAATTCGAGCCCAGTTCCAGAGCAACCTGAACATTCCCATGTTCCACAAAGGAACTTTCAGGAGAGACACAAAAATGGGTCTGTTCTTTTCCATCAGGTCATGAAAACCAAGTGGAAACCACACCTGCAAATCCCAAACCCGCTGCTGATGTGGGCTCTTCATACCTAAACCCACTGAAGATGAAATTTCAACACAGTCAAGGTAAAATCCACAATGCCAAATTTAAAAGAATAAGAAACTGTTTGAGAAAAACTCCTGTAAGTGTTCAAGGCTTGGCTGGATGCTCCTCTGGAGCAACCTGGTCTAGAGGAAGATAGAGAGTGGAAAGACATGGTCCTGGATGTCCCCTCCAAACCAAACCATTCCATGATTTTATGAACAAGGAATTTCCTGAACAACATCCCAGATCTTTTCCTTGTAACCCAGAGCACACAGTCCTTGTGGAAGATTCCCCCCCTCTGTGGAGGAGCATCAGAACAGGGCCCACATTTCCAGAAGAAAGCTCTTTTTAAACTGGACTCACACCACAGTCACCTGCAGCTACTGCAGCCACAGAAGCTGACAAACTGCAAGGGAAGTGCTGACCTGAGAACAGGCAACAGAAAATCTCTGGAATGGGAAAATGGAGACAAATCTTCCTGATTTAGCCAGTTTTTCCACAGAAACAGCTGCCCTGAGAAAGCAGCTTTATTCATCTCCAAGGAGCTCAGCTATGCTGGAACAACCACCTCCACCTGGAGTCCAACTGCTGCCCCTGGTCAGGGGCACATGAAAAACCTCAAAGAGCTGAAATGTTCCATTTGGAAATTTATTTCCAAGTGGATTCATTTCCATGCAGGTGGGGGCATGCACCTACATGGGTCCCACTAAAACCAGTCACACTCAGAGCTGCCAGAGTCCCACGGACACTGCAGTGACCCAGGTGGCACCAGACATGGAGGGGCCACCACAACAGCCAGTGAGAAATTCACTTTGCTGACCAACCTGACCTTGGTTGGGCTTTATGGTTTATGTTCTCCCTACAAAGCACCAGTGGTGCATTTCTGTCCACTGCCCTAAATCATGGAATGGTTTGGGTTGGGACATGGAAGGCCTGATTCCAACCCCCTGCTATGGTGACACCTTCCATCATCCCAGGCTGCTCCCAGCCCCAGTGTCCAGCCTGGTCTGGGACACTCCCAGTGATACAGGGACAGCCACAGCTGCTCTGGGAATCCATTCCAGGGGTTCCCCACCCTCACAGTCGGGAATTCTTTCCCAATATCCCAACCAACACTGTACTCTTCTAGTTTAAATCACGCTAGTGAACAGAAACTCCTTCTCCAAAACACAGCAAACCTCTCTTCTCTCTGGCTCAGGCAGCACCCTTGTGCCAAGGTCTCTTGCTTTGGGTGACATTCTGTGGCCCAAACAGTCCCAGTAAATCAAGTGATGTTGCTTTCCCTGTCTTGTTTCTGCAGGAACAAGGTTCTACATCTCTCTTATCACTCACAAAACCTTGTACTGCATTTTGCTAAGCACTTCTGTTCTTTTCCCAATTTAGGCTAAGCACATTTCCCTCCCCTTCCCCCCCCTCTTTAGAGCCTGCTGTCCCTACTTTTGTTTGATGCTTTCATGGACACTCCACACTTATTATGAAATGGCAGCTCCCCTCCCGTGTTGTTTTGGAAAGTACCACGACTTTAATTATCAGCAAAGAGCTCAATGTGGGGCTGACACCATTTGAGATCTGCGTTTGAGCAGCACCTGAGCCTGCAGACAGCAGAACTGCTGCTCAGCTTTGCTGTCACCCTGTCACCAGCGCTGTCACTGAGGACCTCCCTGGCAAGGACTCTGTGGCATGTACAGCCTCAAAATGGTGAAGTACAGCTCTGCAGATCTGTCTGAAATGAGCAAATAAAAAAACAACTGAGATTCAGAATGCCTGGGTAGCATAAATGTTCTGTTTATCCAGGCACCCATCAAATAAGTGCTGAATAGGGCTCCTTTTAAGGAAACTTTTGCTTCAGCTTGCAAGTGTTTTAACAAGCCCTTTGAGCCTCCCCTTCTGGTGCAGATTCCCTTATTTTTAGAAAAGACAATTAGTCTTGGCCTTGCTTGTGACTAAGCACCTACAGGCACGTCCAAATTTGCACAAAAAACCACAGATACCTGCATATTTTAAAGCCTCTCCAGCCTGGTAAAACAGAACTTTTGGGAACACATCATATGGGAAGTAAGAAATCAAGCAAGCACAGCTGGGTAAGCATTATCAGTATTTCTCTGAGTCATTGGCTTATTTTATATATCTAATATCTGGAAAATACAGGTTCATTCCAGTGCACTGGAGACATCCCTCTGGCTTCAGGTGAGCAGAAACTGGTAGCTGTAAATACCCTGGAATTCTCCAGCATTTTACAGGGTGTGTGAATGAGCTCAGAATTAATTTTTTAAAATATTTTCTCTGATTTCTTGTGCCAAACACTGCAATTTTAAGAGTCCTGCTGTGTTGCATTAAGCTGAACTTAATGTCCACTGAGAAAGACAGCTTTATTTTTCTGGTGCCCACATCAAAGCTGATAATAGGCACAACTATTAAATGCTGATCTTTCCAAATCTCAGACACAAGCTCTCATTGGCTCCCACCTCAGAACACTCATTTCAGCCCAGATTTTATAATATCAGTTGAAAGGTTTAGGACCCAGCATAAAGAAAAAAAATGCAAGAGACCAAAGATGAATTAAACATGGAAAAGTTACACACTTGAAATTTTTATGCAAGTTCCCAATGTGACCTTCTCAGGAAATTCAGGAGCAGCCCTGATGAATCTGAGCTAATTCTTTTCCCCATTCCCCAGGGAATTGAGGCCCTTCCATGGAATTATTTGTGTGTCCCACTTCAAGAGATCTGAGGGTGTGTTTTCTGCAGATTCTCCTCTTTTGAAACAATTTCCTATGACCAAAATAGAGCAACACAAGGTTTACATTACTAAAAAAATTAATGCCACCCCATTATTTCACTTCTTTCCATCCCATTATTAATTTATTTTTCCTAGGATAGTCTGAGGGTTCTTACAAATCAGCATTTCAAATTATTTCATCAGATCAACTGACAGTACAGAGAAGGAAAAGGGGGAAAGGACCAAAAGAAATTTCATTCCTGCTTTTACTCCTGCTTGTTTGGTTTAAAACAAAAAAACCCAAAAAAACAAACAAACAAAAAAACAACCCAAAAAACCAAAAAAAAAAACCAAAAAAAATAATATTAATATATCATAAAATAAAAAAAATAAAAAAAAAGAAAGAGCGAACATTCAACAGTTAAAGAACTTAGGCTTTTTAAATTTATTTACTTTTCTAGCAGCTTCCACTGAGACCTTCAGCTCGTTACTCATCTGGAGTTTTTAAAAGTGCAGATTTAGCCCTACAGTAGAAAGTGAAACTTTGCAAATAAATCTTTAAGTCTCTTGTTTGGGTATTTTTGTGAGCTTTTTGGTTTTGTTTTTTTTGCTGATGTTGTTCTTGCTGTTGTTTTTAAGTCACTTAAGGTAATAAGATAAATCAGCAATGAGAGACTCAATCACAATAAAAGAATGCCTATTTTAGGGCTCCAGTAAGAATTATTTTAAAATTTTCTTTGTTAACACAGTTTGGGATTTTTAAATTTCTTAATTGAAACTCTCCACATCTGCAGTGCCTGAAGCAGTAACTGACCAGGCATTAAACTCACCTTTAGGTGCTGCTATAAACATGTGCATTCCAAATTTAGTGGATATGTTATTAAAGCTTAGAATATTTTAACTGAGTATTAACTGAGAGTGATTTTTGAAGCTGATTTAATATATCACAAATATTTGGGGTCCTTCATGTGAAAGAATTACATCCAAACCCCTATGAAAACTATGGATTTCACGTAAAATTCATAAATCAAGCATCTGTATTCCGAAGGATACAAATTATTTAACTCCTACAAAATAAACATAAAAGCACTGTTTTTTCTATAAACCAAATGCTGATGCTCTCACATTTTATGTTGGCATGACAGCAAAAAAAAACAAACAAACAAAAAAAAAAAAAAAAAAACCAAAACAAAAAAACCCAATAAAAACCAAACAAACAAAAAAAGAAAACAACTTTGAAAAGGTTTTCTGAGTGAACTTTGGGAGAAAGTTAAACTCAAGTTATTGATCTGGAAGCTGGCATGCTAATCGGTTTTTATTTAAAAGGAGAAATAAGTCTGCATGGCCAATAATCTACTTCTCTTATATTCTCCATCTCCTGCAAGAATTTTCTTGCTCATGCATAGATTGTGTCTTATCTAGTCCTGATTGAAGTCAATAGTGAGCTGCTTGTTTGTTTTTTAAATAGCAGCTGCATTGGGTATCTCCAGGGAATGAAAAAGTGAAAGGATTACAGTTTTGACCCATTAAAATTGATTTATTAGAGGGATGTTTTTTTCCTCCTATTATGTCCAAGTGATGAATTGGTCTCTCAAGTTAAGGCTCTGTAAAAAACTGATTTGTCAATTGCAGGCTAACCAAAAAAATTGGAAAATTACCCTCTTCAGTTAAAAAATATGCAATGATTTGTGTGGTTTGGTCTTTCCTTCACATATATGAGAAAAAGATGTATTTTCAGGATGTTTCATGGTGGGAAAGAAGAATACAAGGATTGAAGGGGGAGCAGAGGACTTTGGGAATGACACATTCTGACAAGAGATCTGAGCACCCCTTCTGCCTTGAAGGGACCTAAAAGACATAAGCCAGCAAACCCAGAAGTGATGGATGTCTCTCAAATATATATTTTTAAAAGTTGAATCTCTTTCTCGCCAGCAGCAATACCTGCCCCAACTCTCAGATCTTCCTAAAATCATGTTTGTGCCTAATCACAGGAATTCCAGGGAATAAAAACAAAGGATGGAGGAGAGCTGTAAGGAGGATTTTAGCAAGGCGAGGAAGGAACTGAGCTGCAGCCTGTGCTGCAGGAGCTGGGAATGTTTCAGCCACCAAGGGAGTCTGTCCTTGGCCTGGAAAAGTGACTTCCACTCCAGTGGGCTCTGCTACCTCAGGCTCTGACCTACAGACAGTCCAGGGCAAAGCAAAACACCAAGGTGAGCGGCTGGAAGAGAAAAATCATTGCTGAGTAGTCCAGGGAAGGAAAATTAATAAGGATATAGATCATTGATCCCTTGTTTGGGATGGAGGAAGATGTTTTTCTCAGCAGCACAGTCAATGGTGGCAGCACTGATGTCCCAAGGCTGGGGCAAACACCTCACCTGGGCACACATTTCCTGTGGGAGTTGGGTCATCCGAGAGCAAAGCTAACAGCAAACAACACAGATATCCCCCAAAACAACTAAGAATAATAATATTAATAATAACAATCAATAAAAAAAAAGAAACAAAAAATCAATGAAAATCAATAAAACATTTTTTTAATAACAAAACCCACCAAATCTTAGAATATTTGCTGCAAAACTGATCAAATATTCAGCCCAAGCCAAGACAGAGTGATGGAGTTGGGATCCTAACAATGAAAGTTTGGGTTAGCCCAGGGTTTGCAGAGCAGTCTCAGCACAGCACATGGATGATCTACTTGTGTCACCATCCCTGGAGTTCCAGAAGCACAGAATATCCATATGGAATGTTCTGTTAATGTGTGGAGGGCCTGGGGATACACAGAGGAGCTTTCAGTGCTCTTTTCCAGCAAAACCAGGGCCCTCTGCACTTAGGCTCTCCCAAGGAAAAAGGTCCCACTGAAGTCACAGAATACTGGGTTGGAAGAGACCTTCAAGATCATCTAGTCCAACCCAGCCCTAACACCTCAATTCAACCATGGCATCGACTGCCACACTCAGTCTTTTTTCTAAACCCATCAAGGGATGGTGACTCCACCACCTCCCTCAGCAGACAATTCCAGTACTTGATCCCTCTTTCCATAAAAATCTTTTTTCCTAATATCCAACCTAAATTTCCCTTGGCACAGCTTGAGGACACAGCTTGTGTCCTCTCGTTCTGTCAGTTGCTGCCTGGAGAAGGAGACCAACCCCACCTGAGCACAGCCACCCCTCAGGGAGCTGCAGAGAGTGATAAGGGCACCCCTGAGTCTCCTTTTCTCCAGGATAAACACCCCCAGCTCCCTCAGCCATTCCTCACAGGGCTCATTTCCAAGCCCCTCACCAGCCTCGTTGCCCTCCTCTGGGCATGCTCAAGTGTCTCAACTCAACTCAACTCAACTCCACTCAACTCCACTCTCAATTTCCTTCCTAAACTGAGGAGCCCAGAACTGGACACAGCACTTGAGGTGTGCCAAACCAGAGCAGAGGAAGAATGACCTCCGTACTCCTGCTGGCCACACCATTCCTGACACAGGCCAGGGGCCATTTGCCCTCCTGGCCACCAGGGCACACTGCTGGCTCACGTTCAGTCAGCTGTCGACCAGTACCCCCCATCCTTTTCTGCCTGGGCACTGTCCAGTCACACCATTCTCAGCCTATAATATTTCAGGGGGTGATTGTGGCCAAAATGCAGGACTTGGCACTTGGGTTTATTAAACCTCATCCCATTGGACTCTGCCCATCCATCCAACTGTTCAAGGTCTCTCTGCAGAGCCCTCTTACCTTCCAACAGATCGGCACATGCTCCCAGCTTGGTGGCATCTGCAAATTTACTGATGAAGGACTTAATCCCCTCAATGTCATCAATAATCGATGTCATCAATAAAGATATTGTACAGAATTGGCCCCAGCACAGACCCCTGAGGGACACTACTGGTGACTGAACACCAGCTGGAGTCTCCCCAGCCAAGCCCAAGATAAAGTGTCAAGGGTGCCTTATGCCAGCCAGAGGGGCAGCCCAGGTTTTGAAACCCCAAACCATGACTCCTGTACACCACAGGAGCCCCTTGGAATTCCCAGTGCCACCTCCCACCCCAAACTCACCCTGCACCACCTCTCCCTGCTCCAGGTTCATCAACACCCCCTAACCACTTTAATTCCCACTGGTCCAACTTCTGAGATCAGATTTCACTCACTGCATTTCCTTTTTTCCTTCCCCTTGTGATAGATTTCATTTGAAGAAATAGGAATAATCTGAAAATTGGTTCTCTCATCTTTACTAACAACTACTTAGAGGCATGTTGAGAGGATTAACTCGAAAGTAGTCTGAAAATGTCAAGCGCTCATTAATTATAGGTTAATTTGAGTTAGAATTACATTATAGTAAATAATAATAAATTAACAT
This sequence comes from Regulus satrapa, assembly GCA_013396955.1. NCBI lineage: Eukaryota > Metazoa > Chordata > Aves > Passeriformes > Regulidae > Regulus > Regulus satrapa. The sequence goes on from VWZN01008669.1 coordinate 130,738, forward strand.
AGCTGATGGGTAAGTGGGAAGAAGATGATTATGAACAGCATTGTGCAGGCTCTGAACAAGGCTTTTGAAGAAACAAAGTCTGAGTGATAGCATTCACAGTGAATTCACTTCTACTGAGAATTCTTATGGATGTGGAGAATGGAAAATTATTTCTTCTCACCTGTCAGTTTTGATTCACTGTTGGTTTTCTCTGATCTCTGGCCTGGAGCAAAAGGCCTCCATGACTTTTAGGAGATGTACAAGCTTTAGCATCAATTCCTCTCAGCTGAGAGCCTCTCAGGGAGCACCATGGAGGATAAAGTGCACGCAGAAAACACCTTTATCCTGCAGTGGGAATAACAGAACCCTAAGCATTTGTGATGTCTGCAATAATCCAGGTGAGTGGGTGCAGCTGACTTGATCTGAGAAAGTGAAATCTTTCCTCTGCAGCTGAATCCCCATCTTGAACTTCATTTGTGTTCAAAGGCTCCAAGCAGGAGAGCCCCTGGCATACTCAGGATCACAAATGAGTCAATCAAAAAATCACACAACAAATGACTCTGTGCTGCCAGCCCCAGCTGCTGGAATCCAGCAGCTGCCTGGAGCCAGAGACAGCCAAGTGCCAAAGATCGGGTGGTGCTAAATCTCCTTCCCTCCTCAAACCCCCTCATTCCCCTCATCCATCCCTCCCAGAATGAAGGCAGAGGGTTTTGGTCTGGAGCATCATGCAGCATCTGAGTGAGCACATTCAAGCCAGAGCAGGACTGCACAAGGAGCAAAGGGGACCTGAGGGATCTTCAGGGATTCAGGAAGTCTTGGTCAGATTTAGAGCGTGGTATCACTACCTGCTCTGTCTGAAACCCCCTGCTCATGGCTGGGAGAACATCTTGAGAGGAGCAAATAATGAGATGCAGAAGAGCTTCAGGACCTGCTGCCTACCAAGCCCAAATTTCAGCCCCCCACCTTTTCCTTCTCTATCATTCCATGGAGACATCAGAGAAGATTGTGCATTTATCATTTGGTGTAATGAAGATTAAGTTTTTTTTCCTTTCTAAGCAAGCTCATGGGAAATTATTTCAGACAATGGGCTACTATAATTCTGGAGAAAACCAACTTTTTAAGTACCTTTTGACCTTTAAAATCATCTTTTAGCAAGAGAGGATTTTTGTGTTCTTTGATGCCAGAAGTTCATACCTTAAACTCACCAGTAGTTAAGCCTCTTAACAAAAACAAATGAAAAAAATTTTATAGATCAGAAAGGTTATTGGCATCAATATTCTAAGTCACATTTTGAGACTGTATGAACTAAGCAAATGTTCCAACTGAGCCAAACAGCACATTTACATTCCATTTTATGCAAGGAAATACTGTTCTTACTTCAAAACTGGTTCTACAAATATATAAAGATATTCTGAACTGTACCAAGTACAAAGTGACTGAAGAGTGCAGCTCATTTAACACACAATTAAATACAGCATATTGCTAATATTCCAGGATTTCCTTTCCCTTTTGTTTAACTCAGGCCTGCAATAGAAAAGAGCCTTTCATTCTAATTCTTTCAGTGGATGCAATAATCCCCTTGTTTCTGAAGCATTAGCAGCAGATTAATCCTAAGTGCCTTTGCAGGGCCACAGGAACTGTGCTGGAGTGAAAGGGAGCAAACTCCCCCTGGAGCAGTGGTCTCTCCGAGACCCCTGTGCTGGACATGGACTTTTCCCCAGGATTTGTGTGATTTCTGCTGTGTGTGGATCACATTTCCACAGCTACAGCTCTGTGGACCATGGAGCTTTAAATTACAGCAACTCCTTTTCTGGAGACAAGGTGAAGTCACAGTTCTTATTTCCTTGACAAGGCTCTTCTGCTTTATTTTCTGAACATCCTGTCCAAGATTGGTGTCAGCTCGGTGGAATTCATGATCTCATCAGAGCAGGACCATGCCACGTCAGCCATTCCCTGGGTGACACATAAATCATACAGGGATGGCTGAGAAGTATAAATACACTGGTTTAACAAAGCTGGAATGAGACGGGACTAAAACCTTACTATTAATACCCAGTGTCCTCACCTCAGGGCTGGGAATACCCAGGCCAGTCATAGGGAAAAACCAGAAGCCATTTGAGCGGAGTATTATAAATGTTGTCCTCTAAAACTGACTCCCAGGGGAGGGAAAGGCTCCCCAGGGAATGGGCATGGCCCCGGGGCTGCCAGAGCTCCAGGAGAATTTGAACAATATGCCCAGTGCTGGGAGCATTGAGGTGTCTGGCAGGGCCAGGAGCTGAACTGGATGATCCCTGTGGGTGCTCTTGCAACTCAGGATATTCTGTGGTTCTATGAAAATAATGACTATAATTATGGAATATTGGATAACCTGGGAGAAAACTCACTGACACTCTGCATCAAACTGTCATAACCTAATTTAGAAACTTCTGGGCTTTAGCTTTAGAGGGTAGGAGGAGGGAAAAATCATTCTGCAATCAACTTCTCAGATCATCTGTCTCCATCCTTGAAATAAATGCCATAATATGTCAGTCTATGCACTGATTGGCACTTCACAAGTTGCACACAACCCTCTTTTGTGCTCACTATCTTCATTATTGGAGTTGCCTAATTAGAGGCCCAACAGCCTGATGGCACACAGAGGGGTGCAGGTTACTCAGGGACAAAGTGGGTTAGAGTCTGGTGACACAAGGAATTTTCCTTCTGGAAAAAAAAAGGGGGGGGGGGG
>VWZN01008669.1:157585-190129 GCA_013396955.1 Regulus satrapa
CCCCCCCCCCCCCCCCCCCCCCTTTTTTTTTTTTTTTTTTTTTTCCCATGCAGTAGGAAACAAATGAATTACAAAGTTTGGGATATTTCCTTTCTCCCAAGCCAAGTGCTGATTTACTGCAGTCAAGTTTGATTTCAGAACACAAGAACTGCCAGTGAAGGGTCACTCCACAGCCTTCACAAAACATCATCCCACAAAAATAACTTCACACAATTTGTAATAAAAAAACTCCTTCATGATTATTTTCAGGCTGCTGACTGACAGCATCCATATAGTTCTTGTTTTGTGACAAAACAATTCTGAATTTGCTAGAAGTCCTTTATTTTAAAAAATCCAGGATTAAAACCACACAAAATGATGTACAGCCAATCCAAATTTAAGCTGTACTAATGAGTTACAGCTATTGGAATTAGTTCAAGGAGGTCTGAAGTTCCTGGAACAAACAACTAGTCTTTATCTCCCATTTCACTCCCAACAAGATATCACAGTCCAAATACATTGAAGTGGGAGTAGAAACACAAATATTAGAAAAGGAAAGCAGTAGAAATAAAGACAACAGTTGCTGATCTCTTCAAGAAAGCTTTTACATGGGCTCTTACAAGAAATTATTCCACCTACCATATAAAGCAGCACAAGCTTGACTATAAGAAGCAGCTAACACTGAATTTTAATCATTTTCAACCTGGGTAATTATTACAGAAAATTACTTACAAGCCGCATAAATTAAACAACCCAAACAGCAGATTGCCATTTTCAGCTGCTCCCAGGAAATACTCCTGTTTTATCTGGGAAGGCCAGAACAGACAGGAACACAAGGAACTGACACCCAGCACAGAGCTTTGGGGGAGATGGCACCGTTCTGGCCTGCTGGCAATCCTGCTTTGGTGGTAGCAAAACAGCTTTGAGATGTTCTTGAGCACATCCCAGCTTCCCCAGGCAGCTCCATGAACGCCATCCTTCAATAATGTTGTCATTGTAGTGCCAGGATACTGCCACAAACCCAGCTGGAGCAGCTCTCAGCTCCTCCACCCCTGCACACAGGGCACTTCCTACAGGTCAGGTTTCCTCACTGCAGGAGCCAACTTTTTCCCTCAGCCACAGGAGAAAAAGATCAGAATTCCCAGATTAGGGAATTAGATTCCCAGATTAGGGAAACTCTAGAATCCTTGGGAACTGTTTCTCAGATTCCCCGTCACATTGCCAGTGAGAGAAGGAACAAGCCAAACCACAGCTTGACAATGACAGCTGGAAATTGAGGCTGTATCAAAGAACTTGTACATGCAGCAATTTCATTAGGGATGAAGCAGATGCAGAGCCCAGCTCCTCACCTGGCACAAACCTTCCTTGAACCACTGGATTCAAACCCTGCATTTCTACAGCTCCTTTCTTTTGGGGCTGGGAGTATTTAGACCAGAATTTTGCCAGCAGCAGCCCACAAGCGAGGAATACAATAACCAGGAGTGACAGTATTCTTTTCCCACAGCATTTCAGCTGCCAAATTGCACTGGAAACACTGCTATGATATCAAAAGGTAAGAAAATGTTATTTAAAAGTATTCAATGGGTTGTACCACCAACTCTTTGCTAAGGGAGATACTTCCCAGCATGAAGGTTAAAACCTCTTCTGCATCTGGTAAACTTAACAGGTCTTTATCCTTTGTATTCCACATTGCCAGTGTCTAGGAAAAATAATAACCTCTGCAGCAAATCACAATCTCAAACATCTGCAGTTCTTCATCTACAAGCAGAAATCAGCACGAGATAAAGGAAACTTTTGTCAGATTCACTGTGCTTAGGAAAAGCTGGCAAGGATGGAGGAACAAGGGTAAAAAGATATATAAAACTTTCACACTCAGAGAAGCATTAGATGATACCAGTATCAAAAGTTACCATCATTTTTCTTCAAGACAACATCTCAAGGACTGGTGGAGAGGCCAAAGAGAAGGAGGAGGCACCCTTATCCACCATCTCAAATTCTCCACTGCATAAATAAAACACACCCTGGCCCATCCTGCCTCAGAAACACAGCTGGCTAAGGCTCAAAATACAGATAGCACAAGGAAAAAACACTTTCCAAAGAGTGATAAAGTGATAAGAACCAGGAGAATCAGAAAGATCCCTGTGCTCCTTTTCCTTTCTGTTGCCAAATGTGTGCAGAGGGAGAGAGAGAAAATGTGCAGCATCCACTGGGAGACAGGGAGAAAGGAAGGACAGGGAAACAGGGAATGTGGAGCCCTGAATTTAGAGGGCAAAACTTCAGAAAATCATTGCTCAAATTATTAAAAGCATAACTAAAAGGGGGAAAAAATAACCAAAACAAGAAACACCAACATTTTCTATAACCACAAGCCAAACTCCTGTTTTCTCCACAGGAATGAGAAACTACAGCTTCCCACCACTGATACACAGGGGAGGAGTAATGCACATTTTTTACATCTCAGTCTCAAATTAAAGTGCATTTTGTGCCTGAAAATGAGGTTATTCATCAGGCTTTTTTTTTTTCTCCTCCAAATCTGCATACATTAAATAACAACACATTCTATTCCACAGCAGGTAGCAATTATCTAGTTAGTGCCTACCCAAACTGAACCTACAACTTTTAAAGCAGAGTTGACATCCATTGTGCTTTTTGATAACATCCAACACAGAACTGAACCCTTGGAAAGAAGGATTTGTTTCCAAAGCAGCAATAAAATCTAAGTTCAGGTCAGAGCTGCCATAAAACCAACAAACCATATTTAATGCCAGATTTAGGAAGGAACCATAAGAAAAATCAAATAACTTGCACACAGATGAGCAAATTCTTCAGTCTCTTAGCTCTCGTGATAAAGATCTCTGCATAGATTTTTCTTCTTCCCAGCCAGGAAGCCAAATTTTAATTAATTTCTTGTATTTTTGGTTGAAATAAAGTTGATCTTGGAAGTTGAAGAAATACTGAAATGGCAATGTGGTATAAAGATAAGTTCTTACTCACAAAATCAACACATTTCTCTCTAGAAATTTAAGAGGAATTTAGTGACAAGCCTCCATTTCTTTCCCCTCAATTCTCATTCGGCTGAGGATAAGCAAGAGAAATAAGAGTATATAAATAACATGTATAAAATACTATAGGGGAAAAAATAAAGTTATATATTCAACTACTGAAAATAAGAACTACCATCAACACAATTTCTTTTTTTTCTAGGACATGATGCCTCTAATATTCGCTTTGCCAAGAAAGATCTGTCCAGGACCCAAATTTTTTGCTATAATTATATATTTCACTATTTTCAATAGTCATAATTTATAAATTCTGTACCAATTCAACTTGCCAGGCTTTTTTTTTCCCCTATACCTCTTACAGAAACATACTCTCTTTTAAAGTGTGTGGCAGAACACATACCTCCCCTCAAAAAAAAAAAAAAAAAAAAAAAAAAAAAAAAAAAAAAAAAAAAAAACCCAAAAAAAAATATTCAGTGCTTGCAAGAGCTCAAGGTCTAACTTGTTGGGTTTTTTTTGTTGTTGTTGATTTGTTTTTTTGCTCTTGTAGGTAATTTGCTCAGAATTACGCAAATTCATTAAGAGCAACAGATTCTCACATCCCATTTCAGATGCTGAGCTCCTCCAAAAAGACCTCCTCACACAACATTTGTTAACAAGACATTTCTAAAAAAAATAAGAAAAAAAATCAAATGGCAGAACCTGCATGTGGGAATTGTGGCTTGGAAGATTTTTTACTGTAGCACAATTCATCACATGCCACTCGGAACTAGAGGGGTTTGTTAAGTTAGCAGTAGTGAGAACATTTGAAAAGTCCTACATCAATTCTCAAGTGTTTTGGTCACATTTTGGTGAAAATCCTCACCACTCCATTTTTGAAGCTTTACATTTCCTTCCCGGTTGGTCTCCAAGTAGTGAATTTGCACTCCAAGATGTTTTTAGCTTTCTCTTCCACCTCAAACACAGTTCAGGCTCCAGATTTCAGTCTGCCTTCCAGACTCAGGATTTAATTCAATTACCTCCTTTAGCTGCCTTCCACTGAGCAAGAGACTGCCCTGGGCATTTTCTGTCGGAGTAAAGGACCAGGAGTACCAATGCATTCCAGCAAACCAGCGAGTGCTGGGGCATCTTGGAAAGCCATTCTGGACTCCATGGCTGTGTAATTACAGCCCAGGGCTCCCTGCTAATAGTAGTAAAGCAATCTGCACCTCTGGAAACTGCAGGAGACAGCCCAGCAGCAGTTTCCCAAAGCTCATGTTCGTAAGCTTGTGTTAAATCTTCATTTCTTTCCCTGCTGCTGAACATCATGGGTGAGGCTTCTACAGATTTATCCAGACATCCCAAGAGTGTTGTTCCATCCTTCTCCGTGCTGCTTTTGCTGCCCAGTTCACACAACAGCCTGCTCTCCTTGGCAGCAGCCAACAGCATTCACACAGCTTCGGGGTTTGGGGGCGTTTAGCCTCGAGAAAAGGAGACTCCAGGGAGGTCTTCCCACATTTTACAGCTCCCTAGGAGGAGGCTGTAGGGAGACGAGTACCAGTCCCTTGTCCCAGGTAGCACAGGCTAAAAGGAAATTATACCAAGTTGCACCGAGGAGGTTAAGATGGGAAATCTGGAAAAATTTCTTCACAGAAAGGGTTTCCAAGGCCCAGGATCAGGCTGCCCAGAGAAGCAGTGGAATCACCATCCCTGGAACAGTTTAACAAAAGTGTGGGTGTGGCACCTGAGGACATGGGTTAGTGGTGAACATGGTGGTGGCGTGCTGGTTGAAGATTGCATTTGATGATCTTAAAGGTCTCTCCCAAAATGAATGACTCCACAATTTTGTTCTGTGATCCAGATGGGTTTTCCTGAAATTGCACCTCACTCCACATTCCCTACACACAGCACTGCCCACTGCTCCTCTAGGAACAGAGCAGACACAGCCTGAGGCGCACATCTGTGGAGTTGGATGCCAACTCTGAGCATTAAAAACAAAATGTTACAGATTCTGTGACCTGAGAAGCATTTAAATATCAAATTGCACAATAGGAGATACAGAGAGACTTTAGAAACCATCCCAGAGAAAAGGAAAGTTTGATTTCTGTGCTTCCTGTTGAGCTGCTTCACTTCCTCACAAACAAATTTTGCTCTGGCCCAAGACCCAGCAAAATACGTTGCAATATCTTCATGTTGTGACAGATTGAATTTTCATTCAACACACAACTTCTGAGAAGACCCAACCCTGACAGTCTGGGGCTTGCATCACCTCACAGCACTGAAAATTCCTCCTGACTTCTGCAGCACCATGATTTATACAGGATACTCATTCTTATCTATAGAGAAAAGCTTATAAATTATCCACACTTTCTACCCCATTCTGTCTTTATCCTGCCAGGGGAAGGTCACCTCACTTGTTTACGTCAGAGAACAAAGTCACAACGAGGAACAGACAAACCTGTGTGTACACACAGCCTTAATCCCCTCCAGAACCCCAGATCCACTTAAACCACTCTTTATTAATTTCTATTTTTATATTCTTTAGGGAATAACAGGGGACATCCTGAATAATGTATATAATTCCACGTCCTCTGGAATGCCAAAAAAATTAGACTATTTCAGGATACATTAAGTAGCTTAGTACCGAGGCATGGAAACACATCAGCAAAGCCATTCCACTGAACAAAGGGGGAAAATCATGGACACTGCGCTGAAATTAAGAAAAGGAACTGGAAAATTCTTCCACATAGTGATTGTTCAGGTCATTTAAAAATAACTGGCAAATCTCAAAGCTGGAATATGCTGCTGGGATGCACAGCTCGGAGCTAGTCAGAAATGGCAGCTAAGCCATGGAAGTCCCTCCTGGACATGACCTGAGGAAGCCTGGAGAACTTCCCATCTGACTCTGGTGGGTGTTGGGTAAATCCCAACCAGAACAAGCTCTGCAGGGCTGGGACTCAACCAAGAGCCCAACAGAGCTAAGGGCAGATGCTCCCTCCTATGGTTTGTTTACCCAAATTCTATTTTGCTCTGCAACTCTGCTGCTCTCTCCTCCTCAGTGCTCGCATCCAACACACTGATCATTCACCATTCCCAAAGCCATTAAGCCTCTTCAAAACCCAGTATTTCTTCCCCAACAGTCAAAAGCGCAGATTGGCTAAAAAAATTGTTTTGAAAAGTGTTCCTTCCCCTGGACTGTTCCAACCTAGATATCTCACTTAAAAAGCCATTCCATAAACCTTGTCCATCTGATGCAGCACAGACAGAAGGATCATTATTCCCAAAAGCAGGGGTAGGAATGGCTGTGCCATGTGTTTAATAGGCAGCTCCACAAGGCATTACCTGGTGGATGAATCACCTCATTAAACAAAGCAAGATGCCCCAGGAGTTGGACAGCAAGGCCCATAGATACTTTCACCAGCCACAAGTCTTGCAAGATCATTAAAATCAAATGCAATCAAAATGTCCTGACTCCAGCAAGATTTATATTTTAAATATGGATGCACAACTGAATCACAATATGTATTGCTCATCCAAACAAATTTTATGCTCATTGTGCACCAAGTTGTTCATTCTTTCACTTGGTCAATCATAAAGCTTAGGTAAAAGCAAGGAGTAAATTCTTGGAGTGAAAGCACAGTTTCAATCGCATTCCTTAGGATTGGCCTTCTTGCCATCCCACCAATAAAGACTTAATTTTCCTACCAGCTGCCAACCACAGAGTTCAGATCATGTTCTTACTTAAACATTCATGCCTGATCAAAATGCAACCATCCATAAGTTAAAAACACAAAGATTTTGCAGTTTTTCTCAATACCAGACTAACTCCTGGACCAAAAGCAATATAGCATCCCTCACAAACTTCCTTGGACTTTAGAATGAACTCTTTCTTTTTCCCCATGCAAGGTAAGATCCTGTTTCTCTATCCTTGATGCGCATTTGAATTTCCTCTTAAGATTCATGAGGTTCTCATTTCTGAAGGGCCACCTTGTTAAGTCTGTGTTCCACAGCCACCTGTTGTGATAGCAAGAAAGAGAAATCCCACCAGTCTCTTCTATTAACAGGCTTCATCACGTTATATTCAAATTAGAAACTAAGATGGCTTATGAATATTTCCTTTTGAATTAAAAGACCAGTTTCTGATGTGAAATGGAGTTTATGATAACGCAGAGCTTATCTGCACAGCTTGGTGTCTTTGTCTTTTCTTAGATAAATAGTCTGTGTATCACACACCTGATAACTGTCCTGGGATTAATCTGCAACTCAGATAACTTTAAAAATAAAATTTTCTCCACATAAGGTTTGATTGTTAATGTCCCCTCAAATTTTCACACCAGATGGAGGGTATATTTTAGAGGTATTAACCAGAGGAAAAAAATATCTTTTCCCTCCTTTCAAAGAAAAAAAAAATTAAACTGAACTAATTCTCCCCACAACTCTTGCACACTTGAATTCACAGTCAGTTTTTAAACTCTTTCCTCCGGCAATTTTTCCACTGGCATTTGGGACAAGCCACATGTGCACTCCCTCCCACACAGCACATTCCCACCAACCTGAAGCAAGTCTCATGTTTTAAGGTGAGGGTTCAGCAGGCAAAACCTCCAGCTCAAAATCCCCATCCCATTTAAGCACAGGAGCATCAGCACCTACCCTGGCCATTGCCATGGGTGGATAGAACACCATCAAACCTGCTGACTTTGGCCACGGCTCAGCTTCAGGAAATCAACTCCCTTTCCTAGCTTTGGGTCTGGTCTCCATCTCTTCATTTATATACAAATTTACCATTTTATCATTACAAGTTCCCTAATAATAACTCAACAAGGAAACAAGAACACACCATCAAAACTTTAATTTCCTTTACTCTTGCATTTTCCTTGGATCCATAAGCAATTGCTGCTGACTGAAATAAAAGTCCCAGGCACACCTTCTGTGCCAGAACAAGAACATTTCTCTTTTCACACAGGCTTCATGCATCTGCCTCTTAATATCTTCTGCTCAGAGACCACAAGTCCTCCTTTAATCTCCAAAAGCATCCTCCTGCTCCTTTTGATAAGACAACTTCTTCTGTGTGCCTGAGTGTTTCCTGTTGCACATCACAAGGAGACAATTCCTGCCACATCTCCTCTACTCAGGATACCATCAAACCACATAATTTCTGACCCAGCTTTTTCTCTGCTTCATGAAAACACTCTATAAAAAAAACCACAACCCTGCACACACCTTTTTCTCTCCAGCTGAACTTTCCAAGCAGCCCAACATTTCCTCTGCATGGGTTCTGGCCATACCACTCCCCATTAATCTTATATATCTGATTGGTCCTCTCAAGGCTCTTCATTACCTAATTAACAGCATACAAAATCTCATCACCACCATGTGCTCTCCTAGTTACACACACAAAGGCCAAAGAGAAAATAACTGAAGAAAAATACCAGATTTATCACCCAAAACCTGGGTGTTGACTTACAATTGTCCATATAAAGTAGAACAAAATTAGTAAAGGCCAAACTATTTTTTCCCCCTCTCTTTTGAAATATTTTAAATTATCCCTGTTCCTTCAGGTTCTCTCAGGCAGCTGACAAGCATTTAAATAATGTTTCATGAGCAAATTGAAAAGCTGGGAGGAGCAACATGTGTAGGGATTTGAGGAACTGAAACAAGGAGCAGCTCTGCAGGAAAATGAATTTAATTAAAGTTACTCATGCAGGCTCTCAGCCTTAGAAATCTATAAATCTGGAAAATCATTTCCCTTTCAATTAAGTTTGTATTTGTCATTTTGGGAGAGATAAAAACAAATCCCCACTGACCAGGCTTTCCAAAAGTGAGAAATTTGTAACGTGGAACAGTGAAATATTTAATATCAGAAAAATTCAGGAAAACCAGTGAGGATCTTCAGATATCCAAGTCCCACCACAGGCAAATGATTCCTTTTTCCAGTTGAAAGCACAGCTGTATCAACTGGAGATGTTTCAAGGCAATGTCTGCGTTATGACTAATACCCCAAGGAGGACTCATCACCTCACTCCCACTTCTTATGCAACCACCACAAAAAAAAAAAAAAAAAAAAAAAAAAAAAACCCCCCTNTCGGAGGGTTTTCTAGAACATCTGAATTAAACACCTGAGCTGAGCTGTCCTCTCAGCCTCCTCTCTCCAACACTGTCTGGAGCCTGCAGATACCCACGTCCCTCCCACAGCCAGTAGCCACAGTCAAATATATCAAAGGGCCAGAAGGAGCAAAAATGATGCTGCTGATGCAAAGTCACTTATTTCAGAAAAAGGTCTGGACAAGCCCATCAGCTCCTTCCTGAATATTCACACAAGGAATCCTGAGGTTCCTTCAGTGCTGCAAACTGGGGGGAAAAGGCTCTTCTAGGAGTCCCAAGAAGTTAACTCTGTTATAACCAAACAGAGAATCTGCTGATGGTGATCCTATCTCTGAATTCCACACCGCCATTCCTCTCTCTCTCCTCACTGACACAGAACATAATGTTGAACTCCTGATTTCCAATCTTTGCAGTCCAGATATTTCCCCTTCACACCATGGAGAGCAGCACTTCATGATCAGTTTTTCTGCAGGTGCCCTAAAAAACTGGCACTAATTCCAGCAAGGGGGATCAAGGGCTTAAACTCTCCCCTTGTTCAGATCTCCCCAAGCTGTTTTGTGGTAATCACATGCAGCAGAAACAGCCCTCAGCACTCCCAGATGTAGCATTCACAGTGTTGTGGAGGATCAGCTGTCTGTTTTTCAAAAATCAGCTTGAAGGAAATCAAAGGCAAAGCAAAGGTTCTCAGTTTTTCCCCCAGGCAGAATTCCCACTGAACTCGGCAAGGACTGAACCAAAGTCCTGAAGAGCTGATTTGAAAGCAGGGGTCCAAGGCTGGGATTTATCTGTGCTCACACACACAAAACCCCACACTCTACTTGACCCGGCAGTGAGTTATTCATTCAGAAGAAACCAAGGTTGTCACTAAAAAAAGCTTCAAAGGGTGGAAAGGAATAGATATTTCACCTCATTCACCTCAGGAGCAGTAGGAAGAGTAACTGGGAGTGGGAGCTGCAAAACTTTGAGTAAAACACAGACAGAGCCAGCCTTCCCTGCAGGACATGTAAAACCTTTCACAAATCTCACTTCGCCACAAGTGAGGGCCATTTGTAAAACAAACAGGGCAGCAAGAGGAATAGTTGGGATTTTACTCCCTCTTCCATATCCTCTGGTTAGAAGAATGGCTACAGAAATCTGTGAGGGGAAGAGATCTGTAAATTTAATCAGGTCTGTATGACTGTGACACTCTTACTGCGCATGGAAATCCTTGTTGGAGCTTTTAAGAGCAGACTGGATCCTTAATAAAGTTTGGGGCAGTGTCCTAATCCTTAGCTTAGAGAGAAACTGAGAAAGGAGCTGAGGGGATACTTTGCCCAAGTCATTGACTGACATGAGGAGAAAACCAGCAATATTCTTTTCCCTCTTGAATTTAATGAAAATAAAACAGGACTGCAAAAGTAAGGCTAGAGAAACAGAAACTTCTCTTTACATTTATTTCTGTTGTAGCATCATATCCTGCAATACTCCAGAAGTTCAGATTTCATCTGATTTCCACGTGGCACAAAGAAAATTTCCCATATTGTCTCGTCTGAGCAGTGTTAATGCTTTGCACTTGGAGGGTTATAAAATCAGAGAAGACACCATTTTCTCCTTTTCATTCCCTCTTTCTCTGGGATATGAATCTCTCACAGAGCTGCTGCAATGAGTGGGCAGTCTGTATGCCCTAGAGGTCCCCAAACAGGGGATTAAGATCTAACATCCCATTTTATTTGCAGAACTCATAAAACACCATGAGGAGGGAGAGGTAACTGCTCCAGCCAGGAACTACAGATGTTCTCTTGGGAATAAGGATGTTAAAGAGGAGGGCCTGCTGGTCCAAACACAGGGACTGTGATTCATGGCCCTGTATCTGTGACCTGACACACAGTCTCGAGCCATCAGATATGCTCCACGTTATCTGCCTCCAGAGTGATTTTCCTCAGAAGGCTGCAGAGACATCCTAGGAATGGGAATTCAGTCCTTCCCACATTCCAGGGCCTGCTGTAAGCATGACCAGCACAATAACCACACTCTCCTCTTCCTAACCCTTGATGAGACAGCTTAAAAAAACCACTCCATTTCATGTATGGAATTATTCTATAAGGGGTTTGACCTGACCCCCCTTGAAGTGTTCATTGCTGACCATAAGAGAACAGTTTATCAAGTTGTGCTATTCCCTGAGCGATTTAACACTCACAGGCTGTGTCTGGACTGCTGGGAGCAGTTCATTCTCATCCCAAGATGTCCACAATCCCTCCATGCTCAGCTAGAGGGATTCTGACAAACAATTAATCAGGACTCAGGACTGCATCTGCCTCGTGTTTACAGCCAAGGAATGAATTGGGTTGAAAAAGCATCTGAAAGGATAATACTTCAAACCTGATGACTTTGTGGTTGGGCTTTGTTTTCCTGGAAGGAATCTGCTCACAGATCATGTTTGAGAGACCCAACAGACAGGGAATTGATGAGCTTTTAGGTAAACCAAACATATGGTGCTTGCTACGTTCCATCTATCTGGTAATCAGTCATTCTGCAATAAAGGCACAAGAAAATTTGGCCAGCTCCTCAAGACATGACATCTGAAGAGATCAATTACAGCCTTAAGTTAGACAAATTTTTCACAGCTTTTTTCTTTTCTTCCTGTTGCATCGTCTTTCCTGTTCCATGGAGTTTTCATTAGCTCCTGTGGAAAAGGAGACCTAGTTTCTTCAAATTGTACTGTGGACATAAAACATCAGTGAAGTTAGGGAATGAAATGCTGGATTAATTGAGGCACTGGCCAGTAACAGCTCCAGGCTGTTCTGTGTGCAGTTATTTTGCCAACTGTATTAAAAAAAAAAATGTATTAAAAGGTAAAACATATTAAAAATTTTACACTGAATATTGCTATGTTATTTTTAGTACCCTGTTAACTGAAGCTCTTCAGAAGAGTTCCCTCTTCCCAGGCCTCCATCCTAGAGGAGAAAAGCCCATTCTGGAAGCACAATTCCAGAAGGGAGGTCAGGGTTGTTTTCTGCCAACCTGGGGACACAGGATCCCACTCAGGTAATGGCTCCAAACACCAAGATCTGGCAGAGCAGAGGGACTGGAGAAGTCTTTGACCAAACTTTGGCCAAGCCTGTTGAAGGAGTTCTTCCTCTCACAGTCCCTGCAGGATTTAATGCTTTACTGAAAGTAAATTTAGAACTGAAACCCAGGAAATAAGGGTGATGACATGGCAGCCATGGAGAGTCCAGTAGGTGTTAATAGGAAAAGAAAATATTCAAAATTCCTATTAAATATCTCACCTCTATTCCACTTCCTAGCTGTCTCCAAAGCCCCCTAGTTCTGAAATTCTTAAGGGCTTCAGGAGATCCAGGCATGTTTTTCCCAGCTGGTCTGCATTACAAGAACAACTTTAAAATGACATTTTAACCTCACTGTGCCATATAAAACCAGCTACTGCTTGTCTGTCACCATCCTGCTCCATGTGCACATCCCTGCTCCCATTCCCAGCACAAAACCAGATTTCTTCATGTCACTTCCATTTATTACTGAGATGTAGAACAGTGAGAAATTATTAAAGACTTGAAAAATCAATTTGGGCATTTTAACTCTGAGCTCAGACTCCTCAGCTCCTGCAATTTGTGTAACACAAGATGCTGCTAAGACGGCTCTATAAAGTGAATTAGAGCAAATAATTTCTTTGTTCAGCTCCAATATGCTCCAAAGATGGATTCTATATTATATTACATCAAGGGGATTTAGCATTAATACTTCAATACCAAAGAGCTGGGAATGCAGGCAAAACTGTGGCAAACTGCACAAATCAGGATTTGCTTGTTTGACTGCAATAAACTTTCCTTAGAAGAGCATTTGACTGAGAAGCATTTTTAAAAATGAGTATTTAATTTGATTTCCCATATGGTGCTTAAGAGGTTGGGGGTATGGGATTACCATTAAATATTGTCTTTGATGGAATAAAACTGCAGACAAGAAACTGAGTTTATACATCAAGCGTGGGAGGGTTTTGTTTGTTTGTTTGTTTTTATTTCAAACATTCCTCAGTTCATTTACAGCATCCTCCATTCTGAAGAGATGATATTTTAAAAGGAGGTTCAGTGCTGTAACACAGAACCCAATCTATAGTTCAATATCTGCAGTCTGGGAGCCTGACATAAAAGATAAGAAACAGACGTAGGGTGAGATGAAGAAATGTGTCTATTGAGGAGTTTCAGCGTGATTTGGCACAAAAATAATTGAAGTCAATATGCAGAAAGCAAAGCTGTCAGCAAATTGCAATGCTTGACTGGAGCACAAATGTATTTACAAAAAGGAATTCTATGGAGGCCATACGTGGGCTACCAGTTTAAATAGATTAGGAGCGCATTAGGATTCGTCTGCTTTGCTTCAGCCAAAGCGCTCACCCTGAATGCACAAAGAGAAAACATTTATTAAATTTGAACTACGAATCTCCCACCAGAAACTTCTAGTTTATGCTGAACCAAGGCTCCCCAGTCAGAGAACTGGGACCAGTCTCTGCAGAGCCCATTCCATTTTTTTATTTACTGGACATTTACTGACACACAAAAACAGCCCCTCGTAACTCCACCCAAAAATGGGAATCCAAACATTTTCCAACCCAGAAAGCTTTGCAGCATCCAGCGGTTTGCCTCGCAGTTCCCTAAAGTGGCTGATCTGAGAAGTCACATTTATTGCAAGTTTGAATCAGTAATGCCTTTCTTGAGTTTGGATTAAGTCCCCCCACTTCAAGCTCTAAGAAGTAAAAACTTTAAGTTAATAGCAACCAGAAGGCAAATACGGAAAACAAAAGCCTGCTTAGAATATTTCCTCCCCCAGACTACAGGATTTTTAAAAATCTTATTTTTTACACTATCATTTTATCCTCTCATTATTGTTTATACTAATGCCTGAATTCCTGGAATTTTCAAAGGCACAAAAATCCAAGTGACCAATCCTTTACCATATTAAGAGAATTAATCAGAAAACTCCCTAATGAGCATCCCTTAGTCCCAGTTTGAAATGGTACCACCCTACTGCTTCCCAGTAAATGCTGATGTTTCAGTTAAATTAGCTGAACTTCTTTAATATTTCACCAAATTTCTCCAGAGTTTATTCACAGTTCATTTTACCAATCCCACTCTGCTCCTCTTGAAGACATGTAATACTGATTTTTGAAGAATTCTTCCAGCAGCATTGCTGTATTTGCAGGGTGTGACACCACAAATAGCAAACATTGATTTTGATTCCCTTGTTTCTTTAGGCCTAATTCCATTAACACAGAGATGGGAGAGGAACAGCTTAGATTCCCTGTACAGATTTATCCATTCCTGCTGCTGGAATAAATTCCATTATTATTATTTATTATTATTAATCATTATTATTATTCCAAATTCACAGTAATACTGGAGATTTTTAAAAGACATTTAAAACTTGACTATAGATTTAAACAGCCCATTTGAATACTGAACAAAAGACACCAAATATTTTAAAACCAAATTTGATCCTTTCCATTATTTTCTCACTTTTTCCTTGGAAACAGGAACAGCCTTGGCTGCTTCACAGAGATTGCCTTTTTAAAAAAAAAAATTACTATCAGTTCACTAGGAATTGTGGATCACTCCCTGCTGCTTGAGGCAATATCAAACAAGCTCACACACTTTTCTAATTTGCTTTGTTCTTCTGAGTGGTGAACTTGTTCCAGGCCCATTACAGACATGTTAATTGTTATCTTAACAAAGAAGAATAGATTTGCAAAAGTGACACTTGTCTGCCATGTATTCAACACACCCTTTAAGTGTCACTCTGCTCTAAAAAGCCATTTAAAGATTATTCTGGAAATGGTTTTACCTACCATTTTAAATTACTTATTAAACTTTTAAAAATTATTTATTGAACTGACAATAACTGCACCTCACAGGTTATGCTACTGCCACTGCTTGTTATTTATTTATTTTAATTTTTAAAGAATCTATTCTTTGTTAATTTTCCTCCTGGAAAAGTGAAACTTGGTAGCTCAGCAGCCCCAAAGTTAATTTCCTAACTCTTGGGGAAACAAGAAAAGTCTAATGATATTTAAAACTTCAAAAGTTTGGGAGTGAACTCCAGCCCCACACATCAAGGGTAATTTCTGAGGCATCACTGTGAAAAAAATTTATTTAATGACCTGTGCCTCAATGATTCTGTATTTCTTTCACGAGTCAAGGTATTTTTACTGGTAGATACTGATACTGCCAAGATATTTTACTGCTAGATCTTCTGAATAGGAGCCTTCCAGCCCCACACATCAAAAATGGTCATTTGAGGCATTGCTGTGGAAAAATCCAATTTAATGACCTGTGCCTCAATGATTCTGTGGTTCTATCAAAAATCACAATATTCTGACTGGTAGGTACCAAGGTATTTCTGTGACAGCCACTGGATGAGCAATGATTCACCAGTTTTGTTCTCCCCCAAGGAGCTGCAGCATCATCAACCTTAAAAGACAAACCCAAGATTGCAGCACTCACAAACACACAGAACCCAGGGAAAAAAAAAAAAAAAAGTTTCTAAATTCCTCCAGATTTTATTGCATCCTAGAAGAGAACATGAAAAGCAGTCCTTCCAAAGACTCAGCATTTGATAGTGCTCAGAATAGCTGTGGTTATAGACAGCAGAAAAGTGTGTTTTAAGCAAAGAAAAGAGAAACAATACAAAAGCTGAGGAGTTCAGAGCTAACCCTTAACAGGAGCTCCTTTTTCTATAATTAGGCAAGCACAGAAAGAACAATTATATTCACCTGAACCAATCTGGGTAAACCTGACCTGATTTAAGCACATAAAATAAAAGGAAAACCGGACTTATGATGTTCACATTTTCTAGGAAGTAACTCTCCTTTCTGCTTTAATTCACTCTGGAGCCTTTGGTCTCAATATAGCCAATATATGCAGGTTTTCACATTCCATATTCATGAAAGAGGCAAAATACAAAAATTAATATGGTGTTCATTTCTCTTCGAATGATTGGAAAATCAGTGTTTAATCCCTGCTTGGGTACCAATAAAAAAACTGAATTACAAGTCTGACTCAGCCTAACAAGTGTGAGCACAAATGTTTCCTCTCCTGAAAACCTTACCCCAAAATAAAGTTGCTCGTTGGGCTGAACTTTGGGAATTTCTGGTTTAATAAAGCTGTGTTGCAGCTTTCACCTCCCACCTGTTCAGCAGCAAATAAAGATCTACAGGGTTTAATTAGTGATCATGTTAATAAAGCTCCTTTGGTATTACCAATCCTGCAGCAGAATTTGGATTTCCAGCATTCCTAGAACTGGAATTCTAGGAAGCTTCTAGGAATCTCCTCTTCCTCCAGCTCTCAATCACAAAAGCTAAGGAGAAATGCCAAAATATGATCAACCCCCCACCCAAATTTATATAAAAGTACATTAAAAATAATAGAATTATGAAAGATAAAGCAACCTTAGCCCAGTTCAATCAGAACAAGGAAAATAAGAGAGAGGACTTAATTTTTAGTTAATTTTCAGTTAATAACAAGGTCCCTATAAATTCACTGAAATGCTTTTGGTGAGAAGGGGGGAGAGTGGGGATAAATGTCTATAAACACCAGTTGTTCTCTGCAAAACATTTGGGGATGTCTCTTCAGATGCCACAAATTCTTAAAAAGTTGCCAAGAAAAATTCCTCCAGCATCTAGAAGGGTTTTGAGGACTGGGGTGGTGAGAAGAAAGAAGCTGATGGATTTTTTGTATAATAAAATGCAAGTGCCTGATAACATAGACCAGAAAGTTGATTTGTTGTCTATGAAGCAAAGAAAAAATCATAATAAAAATCTCTGTATTCGCCTTCCTGTTAATTCATAGATGCAGGAACCCCAACACCAAAACAGTATTCCATTGAAGGGGTTGAAAAAGGAGAAAAAATAATTAGGCTCGGTCTCAATAGAAAGAAAATATTCAAAAAAAACCCAACTAATTGAGCCTTTCAAAATTAGATCAAAACAAGCAAGAAATGAAATGCCCTGCTTTTGATTTTTTACAGCTGTATCCCCCACTGAGCCACCTTTGCAGGGAAACATCGTCTGCATTTTATATTCCAATTAATCCATTAATCTTTCCCTGAATATTTATTCACATTTAAAAGAGTTTTCTTGTTCCATTTTGTAATTTGGGAGTGCAGAGGAATGGGGAGAATGTTGCTGGGTATTTCCAAAGGAGATGCAGGCACCTCTACTTCTCTTCAGACAGATCAAACTCCTGGAATTAAGATTAAAAATCACATGTGTAATGAGAAATATAATTGTTTGAGACTGCATTATTCATAAAAAACAAAAATAAAAATGGGGCAAGTCCTGCTTTTTTTTGTTTTCTTTAATGCTACTTTCTCCCTTGGCTGAGATTCCTGAGTGCTGTAAGGATCTTCTAATTTTATCATTAGAGAAAAAAAAAACAAAAAAAGAGTGTCAATTTTACCTAAATTCTTGTCTGAAATAATCAACAGTAATCCACGTCTTCCAAGATTTTCAGTATTTTAAGGATCTCAGCAAGCAAAGCTCTGGTGTTTAGAAATCTCACTACAACAAATATATTTTCTGTAAAAAAATCTTGACTGATTTCTTCACAGAAAGGGCATTGGAAGGGAGTTGTGGAGTCCCCGTCCCTGGAGTTGTCCAGGGAATGACTGGACTCTGGTTTGGTGGAACTGGTGTTGATCAAATGTTGGACTGGATGATCTTGGAGGTCTTTTCTAACCACAGTGATCCTGTGATTCTGTGAAATCCACTCGAAATTCAATCGAAATTCACATAACACCCAAAAGCAGGCAGCCCTCCGCACTGCATCTGAGCAAATAATTTATTCTAAATTATTATTTTATTCCTTCCTTCTCCTATCTGGATATTATCTAGAAATAGATGGGGAGACAATCAATCATTAATTGCATCACTTCTGCTGTGTCCAGCTGAGCAATAAGTTTGAGGAAGCTTTGGCTGAGTTTTTTGATCAAACAGCTCAGGTCAGTTGTGACTAGAAGGATTTGGATCCCCCTGGGAATATTCCCAGTCTATAAAGCTTTTTATCAACGCACATTTATTCCATCAGCAGACAATATTGATGCTTTCCATCAAATGAAGCTTTTTTACAACACCTTCCCAGATGAGTGATTAAAATAAAAAATAGAAATCTCACCACAACACACCAACTTTTCTGTTAAAAAAATAAAAAGGGCATCAGATTTTTGGTGGTTGTGAGCAGCTGAGGTGATTTGTCATCTGTAAAGCACAGTGATAAAACACCATGATCACACAGGGCTTCAAAAAACAACTTTCAAAGTGCTCTTCAGAGTGTGCTTTGATCAAAATGTTTACAAAGCAGCAGCTTTACAAGAGGTTCCTGAGCATCAATCTTGATTAGGGTTATTTACCAACACAGCAGCAGAGGGGGAGGCACCTCTGGAGCTGCACTTCTCACCCACAAATTCAGGAGCTGAGCTCCTTTTCTTACCCTCAGAAAAGAAAGTTTTCATTAAGCTCAGAAGACAAAAGACAACGTATGAGGCTTCTGAAGTTAATTCCTGAGGAAAGCCTGGAATTATAAATAGAACCAGAAAAAAAGATTGCTAGAAAAGGGTGTGCAGCTCTACTTTTAGTGCAAAAATACAAGGAAAAGAATAATACTCAATATGTTAAGAGCACACAGAACATGATTTAACGCAACTGACTGTGGTAGCAAATAATGGAATCCTCCAGGGCTCCTCAGTAATAGGAATCATGGAATCCTCCAGGGTTCTCCAGGGACCTTCAAGATCACCAAGTCCAACACTCAACTGAATATCTCCCAAACCCCCTAAATCATATCCCAAAAAGCCAAATTTACACAGTTTGAATGATTACAGTAATGGTTCGAACACTTCCACTTCTGCCAGCCCATTCCAGTGTTTAATCACTCCTTCAGTGAATAAATTCTTCCTAATATCCAACCTGAACCCCCCCCCCAAGCCCCCCACTCACCCAGGGCAAGTTGAGGCCAAAATATTGATCAGATTTATGCTCCTAACTTGCCCAGCCTTGATTCCAAATAGTGCAGAAGAATTCCAGGCCAAAAATAACCCAGACTGACCAACCAACCAACCAACCAAAAATAGCAGCTTCCCCAAAAGCCCAAGCCAGTTTAATTTAACCAAGATTCAGCTGGGAGACACAAAAATTGCACAGCAGAGGCTGGGAGGAAACAACCAGGAAGACAAACAATGAGTCAAAAGGAGAGACTTGATCCCAAGAAATCCTTCCTGTTCCCCTAAGGAGGCACCAGCAAGGAGCAACCCAAGATCTCCAAATCTTTCCAAGGTGATTGAGCGAAGTGTGATCATTTCCTGACTCTGGAACTGCTGGTGTCACCAAAACTCTGCGGTCCATCTCTTTAAGGCCAGCAGAAGTTTGTTCCACACAGACACATCAGGCAGGAAACACAAATATAAGCCCAAAAGTAGCATGGCTTTCACAGCACCTCTCCTAATTGGGAAGGTGATTCAGATTTTCTTCTCCCCTCTCACTGATCAGTCCATTTCAGGAAAGTTGCACGTACGTGAAATGAGGGTAGAGAGGGTTTATTTAAAACACTGAGCATCCACTCCCTACTTCAGGTTGTGTTTTATGGGCTTGCATGAATTTTGGTAGCAGAACACCAAGATAAAAGCCCATAATTCAGTTTTCTCTTGACTCTCTCTGCTTACCTACTGCAAATCTCTGTTGACAGCCTTCTCTCCTCAGTTCATGCTGATTTAATACAGCTGCAGCCTCTCTCCCTCCACCTCTCCTGAAATCTTTTCTTGCTTTTAACAACCCCGAACTTTCCTTTCCACTTCCACTGTTTATGCATGTGCAGCACATTTGGGATACTCAGTGTACTAAAAGCTACACAAACTGTGCCACACTGAGAGGAAAACAGTTTTGTGAGCCAATGAGATGAAGTCAATTAAAGGAGTAATTTTATCTATGACTATTATGAATTAACAAAAGGAAATAATGGCTGGATTCCCCAGACTAGACTGAGAGGATCTGCTCTCTGATAAAGAAATACAGAAATTCAAATATAAGTAACACTTCTGACAGTTCTGATTTGATTGGATGGAGTAAGTTACACATTAAGAGGTTACAGATTTCACTGTCTTGCTTAAGTTCATTTTTAACAATACCCAGAGATGATCAAGGGATGAAATACCCCACAGCGCCCCAAAACCACCTCATTGCCAAGGTCATCATTGCTCCCACCTGTACTCCATTCCTTCAGGCCACTGGACTGTAATTCTGAAGTGGAAAACAGAGCTCAGTTATTGATGAGACAGAAGCAATTGCACAGCCACAAGCCCTTTTGTCACTACACCCGAATGGGTGAAAAACATTCAAAGCAGCAGCAGGAAAAAAAGAGAAAAGATCACAAGAGATGCAGAATGGGAACATTCACAGGTACCTGGTCACTCCTCCTACCCCACTGTCTGCCTCAAGGCAACACCTGATGAGGAATTCAGAGATTTCAGGCAGGAATGACACTAAAATGGTGCCAGTGATCACAAGCAGCTGCAGCATTGAGTGAAAATAAATACGGCAGAGCAAACAGAGGCTGTACATTTCAGCCATCCAGATTTTCCAAATTCTTCAAAACTGAAAAGCTTTAGAATTTATTCCAAGTTTATTTTTCAAAAATATTCAATATTTTCACACACTTCACCATTTTTTTATTGTGATGCTGGAGCAGATGAGTCACTGGAGTCCTTTCCAACCTGACCCACTCTGGGATTCTGTCACTCCAGACCTTTTAGAATCCACTTCCAAACAAGTTTTTGCCATCAGAAGCTTGGATTCTGCACCCTGATATATGGAACTCAGCATTTTTCCATTTCTCCACGCTCACTGTTTGGTCATAAAGGTGTCAATGACAGCAAGAAAAATTATCTGCACCTGCCCAATCCTATTTTATTAAAAAAAAAAAAAAAAATCAGAGCAAAGGAACTTCTTACAAAGTCACACAGACATAAAAAGTTGCAGTTCTTCTGTGAATAAAGAGAAGTTTGAAGGAGCAAAGTGAGCTGTAAAGTTTAGGTCTCAAATTCTTTCCAGAGTCTGAATTTCTGCTGGATGCAGAAGCTACACTTCACTAAGCTGGAAAATTTTAGGCATCAGGATTTGCTTTTGTCTACCTGGTACTTTTCCAGCAAGCAATGAGCTTTTCTTGTGTAAACCAAGTTCACAAGGGCAAGGCCGGGCTTGGAAAAAATATATTCCTGGCTTTGCACCAATAATCCACCATTTTTCTGGTTTAACTTCATGACCTTTTCCTCCCAAGTCAGTAGAGGCTGCCAGAAAGCAGCTTGGCTTTATAATGAAGGCATTAGGAAGAAGCAAAAGGAGATAATAAAAGCAAAAATATTTTTTAAAAACCTTAGTATGAAATATTTAGAGGTTCCCAGGACTATTTCTTTATGAACTAAGCTGATTCAAAACTTTTAAAAATAATAGTCATGATACTGCTTCACCACTTGGAAAAGTGTCCCTGCTGCTTTCAGTCAGATCACTCAAAAATTACACATTTTCATCTGTAAAGTCAAACAAAACCTTATAACTTATATGGGAAAAACAGAGAAATATTTCCCCTTCTCTACATGGGATATTACACATGTTCAAATATTTCAAGAAGATGAATTATGCTTCCAATAATTTAATCTCCTACATTTAACTATTTTCAGGGGAAACAGAAAGGAAATTTAAATATAAAAACTACTAAAAATTGTTTGTCTCATTGCAGGATTTGTGGGTTGCAGGTTGTGACTTCTCACACATCTGGGGATGAACTGCTGGGGAGAATTTCCTGCACTGCTGCACAACTCAAAAATGCAGCTCCACTGAGGGGAAACTTCTCTACAGAGCTGGATAAAACCAGTGCAGACTCTAGAGGGAGTTCTAACTTTGCCATATTTTCCCCCTTACAGAATTTTTATCACTCGTTCAGAACAAAACAAATAAATAACAGAAAAAGGTGAACTTTCTCCTCGATATCTGTTTCTTCCCCTGCCCTCTGTCCCTGGGCAGAGTGGGACCTGCTTGGCACAAAAATCTGTGTTCTGCTGATACAGATTTCTGTTTCCTTTCTTGCTTGATCATGATGGAGAGGAAATGTGAATTTTTCGTTGTTTTTGGTGGCTCTGGTGCTCCTTCAGTCTGAACATCTCACCAGGTCACGCCATGTCTGGGGAGACATGGTATTTAATGAAGGTGAACCCCATCAAAGAACAGATTGTTAAATATTGAAGAAAAGAAAGGCTTTGTAAAGATATTTTCACCAAGAGTTTTCTTCTCTGCAAGGCAGTAAAGAAAAGGTTTTTTGCAGCAAAGTGTCTGGGCACTCCTGTTGCAAATTGCCAGTGTGGGATTTGTGTGCACAGCGACATTCCCAGCACCGGAAGAGGGGACAGTCACAAATACAGCACAGGCTGCTGGATGTCAAGAAGAAAAAAAAAAAAGAAAAAAGACAATTTCCAGTATTTCTGGGTATTGAAGGTAAGTTTAAACATTCTAAAATTGCAAAATTATTCTGCTTGAGGCACAGCACTGGGGCAGCTCCTCTGAGCTGAAGAAATCCATAACAACTGGAATAAAAGCTGGTAACCCTTTATTGCTGTGTTGTCCTGTTAATCCAATGTCTCCTTTCACTTCTGTTATTAATAACTATCTCAAAAACAGATTAAAGCTTTCCTCTTCCAGTAAATAGAGCAATTTACAGTGAGAGAAAAACAGTAAAACACACAAACACACACAGTCCTCAGGGACATTTTCTAACTGTCTGAATATTCTTTAATACACACACACACGAGACGATATTTGAATTTCTTTTTTTTATCAGAGGATAAAGTGGCAAGTTGCATGGACAAAAACTCAAACTATCTGTAGGAAAACTCTCAAGAATTCAATACATGGAGTTTAGGAGGTTTTACATTACCAGGGAAGAAAGAACGCAAGACAGCTGTCTACCTCTCAGCCTTTATCTCTCACTTCTGCAGGGTTTTATGTTGTCACAGTAGCACCAGAACCTACAAAAAAATTCCTCTGTAACACCTCTGAAGCATAGCTGCCCCTTTGACCACTCATTGGATTCATTTTAAGGAATAAAACCACTCAAAACTTAATCACCAGAGCGGGGCGGGGCGGGGGAAGCAGACTGCACTTAAAGTGATTTCTGAAGGAGCGGGGGAAAAAAAGTGTGCTGAGAAAGATACTTCTTATTTTTCAAGTGCTCTTTCATCCCATTTCCCAAACTTGACTCTATTTCAAGTCCATGCTCCAGGATGGAGCTCAGCTGAACACAGGAGAGCTTTCCAGGCATCAGGAACACTGCTGTCAGCACTCACTGCTGAGCACACAGCAGGTGCTCAAAGCTTTCTCATTCCTCTGTTCCATCTTGGAGTTGTGGATAATCAGAAAAAGACCTGCAATCCAATCCTCAGAAGCATTTTGGAGGTGATATTCCCCAGAATATGACAGGAAGCACAGAAGTCTGGAGGAGCAACTACAGCCCTCCCATCTTTTTGCTCTTTCCCTGTTTTCAAACCCTCTCCTCATCATCCAGAAATTAAGCCCTTGCACAAAAGTGCATTTCTTTCTCCTCAATATCAATTTAAAACCATTTTTCATAATAGATCCTGAATAGCAGAGGGGAAAAATACAAATGTCTTATCCAAAGGAAGCAATGGGATAATGGACTGGCTGAAAAAGGGTTTTCTCCAAAGGCTGCAGCTCCTGGACAAAGACACTCTCACTTGAGACATGAAGGAAATTGCCTGTTGGTGTAAATATGCCAAATGCTACTTAGGCACAAGCTGAAATATTCCTTCCTAACTCTGGATCACAAGCTTTTTATTGCCGCAGGCACAGCCTGTGACAGCAGAGAAGAGTTTTTGGGTGCCGCTGAGCAGAGGGATGTCGGCCTGAGCAAGGGTCAGAGGGCTGGTAGGGACAGTAGGAACACAAAACAGGCCTTTACTGTAATTAAAATTAGAAATGCACCAGTAAAACAATTGAACAAAATATTTTAGGGCTTTATTTTTTGAGAGAGTGTTACTGAGCACTGGTGAGGTGCCTCCAGTGATGTGCCCAGAACTGGACACATCACTGCAAAAAAGAACTTGAGGGGCTGGAGCATGTCCAGAGAAGGGTTTGGAGCCCCAGGAGAGGCTGAGGGAGCTGGGAAGGGGCTCAGCCAGAAGAAAGGAGCTCAGCAGGGCCCTTGGGCTTTGCCGAATTCCCTGACAAGAGGGGACAGCCAGGGGCAATTTGGGATCTTATCCCAAATAACAGGGACAGGAGGAGAGGGAATAGCCTCAGGCTGGGCCAAAGGAGGAGGGTCTGGGTGGAATCAGCAGGAATTTCTCCATGGAAAGGGTTTTTAAAATTCAAACAACCTGTCCAGCGAGTCTTGGAGTCCCTATCCCTGGAGGTGTCCAAGGAATGCCTGGATTTGGCGAGTCTGCCAAATCGGGCACGACAAAATTCAAAGTTTTAAACTGAGAGGAAGGATGTATCTTTACATGATTAAAGATAGTTTGTCTTCGCAAACACTTCCATGGGTAAGGGGATGTATGTTAATGGCTTTGAAATGGGTCTTAATGCCTCCACTGACTTAGGGCAGCAGGTATGTGACAGAACCCAGACACTTTAGCTCCTGAAAGAGACAATGGGGAGTTTCTGAACTTTAGGGTTAACTTCAAGCAGCAGGTTCCTCACAGAGCCCAGACACTCTGATCCCTGACACAGGCAAGGCTCTGCATGGGCCTGAGCCTCTGACCTTTGGGGTAAAACGCCAGGTTCAGGGGGGACATGAGGCAGGTGATTTGGGAAGGCTGCAGCTCCCTGGTACCTCAGAGNTGTCCAGAGAAGGGTTTGGAGCCCCAGGAGAGGCTGAGGGAGCTGGGAAGGGGCTCAGCCAGAAGAAAGGAGCTCAGCAGGGCCCTTGGGCTTTGCCGAATTCCCTGACAAGAGGGGACAGCCAGGGGCAATTTGGGATCTTATCCCAAATAACAGGGACAGGAGGAGAGGGAATAGCCTCAGGCTGGGCCAAAGGAGGAGGGTCTGGGTGGAATCAGCAGGAATTTCTCCATGGAAAGGGTTTTTAAAATTCAAACAACCTGTCCAGCGAGTCTTGGAGTCCCTATCCCTGGAGGTGTCCAAGGAATGCCTGGATTTGGCGAGTCTGCCAAATCAGGCAGGACAAAATTCAAAGTTTTAAACTGAGAGGAAGGATGTATCTTTACATGATTAAAGATAGTTTGTCTTCGCAAACACTTCCATGGGTAAGGGGATGTATGTTAATGGCTTTGAAATGGGTCTTAATGCCTCCACTGACTTAGGGCAGCAGGTATGTGACAGAACCCAGACACTTTAGCTCCTGAAAGAGACAATGGGGAGTTTCTGAACTTTAGGGTTAACTTCAAGCAGCAGGTTCCTCACAGAGCCCAGACACTCTGATCCCTGACACAGGCAAGGCTCTGCATGGGCCTGAGCCTCTGACTTTTGGGGTAAAACACCAGGTTCAGGGGGGACATGGGGCAGGTGATTCGGGAAGGCTGCAGCTCCCTGGTACCTCAGAGTGGGGAAAGGAGGGCAACATGCAGCAGGGTTTGGGATACAAGGACACTGCGCCCTCGGAAAACCTGCTGGGCTCTCTCTCCCTGTATTCCAAGGAAGCTGCAAGATTCTCTTTCTCCTTTGTGGACTCTGGCTTTTCCCAGCGGGATTTTCCACTATACCCATGCCAAGGGTATAGTGAGTCCCCTGTGCTCCCTCTGCAGAGCTGCCACCATCGCAGCCATCCCTAAGCCTCCCCTGCCCTCTGGTCTCACCTAGCCCTGCACCTGGACATTCTGATCCCCTACAGTGCTGAGCACAAAGCCAGCCTTAATTTCCAGCTGATTTTTGCAATCATTCCGAAGTAAATTATACTTGTGCTTGAATTGTTTTCCAGCCATAAGCCCGTGCATTTCAGTGACCATTATGTGATCTGTACATTTGATGACTTGTTATGAGACACTGATGGCTGGTTAGTATGTCCTGAATATAACCCTGAGACAACGGGAGCTCAAAGCATCCCATAATTACATTCCTCAGTAGGAAGCAATTTCCACCTATGGAAGCAAGTTGACCTATGAAAAGGCCAAATCATTCTTCCATTCAAAATAAAAATATCCCTATTACTCCAACTATTGACTATTGAATATTTCAACTGTTTCACTGTAAAGCACTCAGTGAGTTTCTCAAGAGTGCTTTGTAATTCTCTCCTCACTTTTAAAAGCACTCAGGAAAGGGAGAGAAGCACAGGACTTACAAAAAGAAAAACATCAGCATCCTAAAGACACCTATGACTTATAATCACCTCAAAATTATTTACTCCATTTTACCATCGTTTATCTGCCTGCCAGCAGATGGGAACACGACAATTCATCACCCTCTCCCCTCCACAACCTTCCCAAAATCCCCTCAGCTCAGTACTCCAAATTATTTCAGCTCGAAGAGACCCTTCAAGATGGGCTAAACCTCTCCTCTAAAACCCACCTGGCTGCTTTGTCATGCAGATCTACTGAGCTGCTCACAAAGGTTTCATGAAGAAATGGAGACTTGTGCCTCAAGCAGCATAAAGGACAAATCTCGACAGCTCAGGAGAGAAATACCAACCCTCGCATATGCTCGGACAGCCATAAATCAGCGTGATTGCCTCAAGCTTCTCTTCCAACATTGTACTCAAATTCATAGGTTGTCCCTTACAGGAGAACAGGAAAAAATTCTTAGCCCAGGAAAGGAGCTGTAGAAGCTCAACAGATTTATAGAGCCATTCTCCAGTTGTCAGTGGAGAAGACGTCAGCTTAATCATTAGTCAGTCTCCAGACGGGAGAAATAAAGGGAAAGGGGAAAAAAACCAAACAAACAAGCAAGCAAACAAACAAACAACAACAAAAAACCCCAGCAAAATTCAGCCCCTGTGACAACATTTTAACAGCAGTAGTTAAGATTAAAGGTAACCTCCAGACCCCCCCAGCCTCTAAAATACACGCTTTTATTCTAGGGTGTCCTTTCATCCTATTTCCCGTGCTTTGCTGTTGTTCAAATCAGCATTGCAAAGGACATCTCTGCGGAACTTAAGAGGATTTTGGGAACATCAGAAATACTCTGCACATCCGCTTTAGGCTGCTAAACCCTCTCCAAGCGCAGGGGATTTCTTCTGCTCCATTCTGCGCAAAAGCCGAGGTGATGGGTCAGGCGCATTTCACACCTGAGTCCCGGGCTATTAGCTGGTAAAGCCTGGCGTAAACCGCTCTCAATAGCAAAGATCTCAACACCTTTGAAAAGCTGGAAATCCCCAGGGAACTGCTAAAATAAAAAGTCTAAGCAGGTCATTTTCTGAGAGTCAAACAGTCTGGGCGGCCGCACCCAAAGGTCTGGAAAGTTGCTTTTTAGAAGAGTCAAATAAGACAGAAATGAGGAGTTCAAAGCGTTTTTCAAAGGATAGGAGCAATTCTGAGAGGTCCCTTCCAACTTGAGATGTTCCATAATTTCCATTCCTTTTATTAAATGTCAGAAAACACTCAGAAGTTGAGAGGGAGGCTATGCAAACAAAACACAAAAGTAAAAGCTGTCCTCTGCAGCTAGATCTGCCACCTCACCAGATGAACACAGCACCATGTCAGACTGTGTGGATTTCTCCAGGAACTCGGGAAATCCAAGGAAATCTAGGCTTTTCCCCTCGGGGATTCATTTTCCCAAGCCCCATTTCAGACATAATTGTCATGCAAATGCAAAAAACTGCCCAAAAAAAACTCCACAAAACCAACCATATGCAGAAATAAACAACCAAACACCACAAAGAAGGTAAAATATCAATTTTTGAGAGGTTTTAGGGAAAGGAGAAGCCTCAGCCCAAGTCCAGCCGGCTGAGGAGCGTCTAGCTCTTCACACCCTTATGCATTATGTAGTTAAAATCATTAAGCAGAGCACTAATGATAACTTTATCCTCCCACTGATCACCTCTCCTGGGCAGCTCGATATTAACACGAGCTTGCTCTTCCCAGCTCGTTTAGTACGCAGGAGCTCCCTGAAATCAGCACATCCTTCAGGAACAATCCACATGAATAACGACCCCTGGCTCATTTTCAGAGTGTTATAAGTACCTATTAAACTATTGGCTTTTTGCAAATATTAAAATGAACATTATATGTATAATGTTAGAAAAAATTGCTGTATGAATATGATTTATTTTAGTTCTGTTATTAACAAAAGTTAGAAATAGTAGTGTGATAATTACTGTGGGAGGTTTTTTTGTTTGTTTTGTTTTGTTGTTGTTTGTTTGGTTGGTTTGGGTTTTGTTTTTTTTACTGCAAAAAAGCTTTTGTTCATGTAACTAACTCAGGAAAATAGTAAAAGATAGTCAGGAGATTCTTCACATTCTTGGATTATCCTATCTGGATGAAGATAACCAGAACCCCAGAAAAATAATTTATTGACCAGGGAGTGGGGAGACAAGTTGCCACTGCTTCAGCTTGGGATGGAGGGTGATTTTCAATAAAGCATTAATATGAATATGTCTATATGAATACATAGATGAATATGTAACAAGTTGATGCATTTAACAAACTGTGTTTTGAGTTAGGGTGTGCTCTTTTGGCAGAATGCCAGGAGGCCCCAGCTGATATGACTTTTCACTTTATTGTCTGTCTCTTATTGTCTTTTATTAAACTTTTAAAATATACCAGAGAAGCGAACCTGGTTTCTCACAATAGTGTGGTCATTTATTTGGTGGTTTAGGCCTTCTAAAAGCAGCACGGTGCTAAGTGGGGTTTTGCTTTTGGCTTTTTGTGCGCCACTTCCCCGAGTGGTGTGGGAGGGAGCCCAGACAGTCAGAGAACGCCTCAAACATCTTCCTACTCAGCCCTCCTCAACACGTTTTCCCTTCATCTGTCCTTAAACACAATAAAATATTGCTCTTTTTATTTTCTGCTCTGCAGAGGGCACCCCTGGAGAAGCCGGGGCTGCAATGGGAACAGTGCTGCTCCTTCTCCCACCCTCAGCATTTATCATTCTCTTGTACTAATCCTGTGCTGAACACCATCACGTTCCTCAGAATCCCCAAAACAGGAGGTGGCTGACTCCCAGCTCAGCCTACCTGGATTCCTGGGCACAGCTCCCACCATGGCTTCCCTTGGAACATGCATTTTGTCCTTCTGTCCTCCACAGCTGCCTTGGGGAGCACCTGTGGAGGGAATGGCCCTGAACGAGCTCATCAAGGGCTCCCACCCCTCACTCAGCCTCCTCTGGGCTCTGGACCAGCCCCTTCCATTTTTCCTTTCTCCCCCAGCCCCATCCTGCTCTTCACCAGCCTTTTCTCCTGACAGTGTTTCATTTTAAATTCATCGAGGTAAATGATGTCTTTTCTATTGTCCCCTTTTTCTCCAGAGAGCTGGAGAGAGATCTTCTCCAAGGGAATGTAGTTCCAGGAAAAGGGGGAATGGCCCCACAGTGGCAGAGATTAGGTTTAGATGGGGTATTGGGATGGAACTGTTCCCTGTGAGTGTGGGGAGGTTGCCCACAGAAGCTGCCCCATCCCTGAGGCATGTCCAAGGCCAGCTTGGACGGGGCTTAGAGCAACCAAAACTTTAATATTCTCCCAAATCCTTTTAAGAGTTCTTTTACAACACAGCTCCTCTAACAAAATATCATGCATTTCCATAGAAATTCCTATTTTCCTCAGTTTTCTTCCTAGCGAAAAATCAGCAAATCCATCCATGATGATTTTCCCATTTGTAGTTCGCTAGGGGCTCCAGCCTGTGTAAATAATGTCACGGACACATTTTATACCATCATCCATAAAATGTGCCAGCAGAAAAGATCCTGTGGGCACAAACAGTTGTTGCACTGAGAGATTCTATAAAGCCAAACCCTTGGGATGTGCAATCTGCCCAGAGCACTTTGCATTAGCTCTGTGACTTTTTCCAAGCATAATGACCTTGGTCATTATTTAAATGGCTGCTGCTCAGATTACATCTCTCCTGTTCCAGAAGCAGTTTTGAAGTGGTGTTTCTGTCTTTTCAGGCTCCTGCTGTGGCTCTAGAAGGCGTTTTTAATCCCTGTGAGCAGCACTTAGTGACAGAAGATCTCATGGACAGGCAAAGTGACACCAAACCCTGCCTGAACATCACAGGCACCATGAGAGGAAAGCTCTGGATGTTAGACTCACTCTCGGATGTGTTTTAAAGGGAAGGAGGAATGATCTGTCTGACCTTTTGTGCTTGCTTTTGTTCTTCTCTGAACTCTGTGCCCCAGCAGCGCTGGGCTGCTGTCAGCAGCTCCCTGCCCAGCGGAACAGCCAAGCATCTCCTGATGGTTCCAGGGCTCTCCAAGAGGTTTTAGTCCACCCTGTCTGGGCTAGCCAAGCATTTTAAACCCTTTCAGCTACTATCACCACCACCCTTCACACAGCGATCAGTGGCATCATGGACACTGACCAAGGAGAGAGAGGCTGCCTGTGTTCAGCTCTGGAGCCCCAAGGATCAAAAGGACAAGGAGCTGAGGGACTGAGGCCAGAAGAAGCTGTAAAGATGATCAGAGGGCTGAAAAAATATAGGCTGAGAATATTTGGGTTATCTCTGAATATCTCTGAGGAGACCTCGGAGCCCTTTCCAGTTCCTAAAGGGAACTGGACTTCGGGAAAGGGCTGGAGGGACAGGACACAGGGAATGGCTTCCCACTGCCAGAGGGCAGGAATATATGGGGTATTGGGAAGGAATTCTTCCCTGGGAGTTCTCTTCTCCTGACACTTTTTTCAGTTGCTCAAGGCCAGTTCAAAAGCCCTTTCCCAGCTCCAGCTGTGCCAGCTGCAAACCTCACCACTCACCCTGGGATCTTTCTTCTAGTGCCCAGGTTGGGATGAGAGGCTCCCAGGAAAGATTCCTTCACACCACAGTGCCCAAATCCTGAATTGTTTTGCCTCCAGGCTTGCCTAGGATTGGTTCCAAGACACCTTCCTCTGTCTCATTCCCTTCCAGCTTTGAATACAGTGCAGCTGAACACTGAAATTTGCTTGAGGAACATTTCAGGAATATTCTGTAAAAAGCAGGGTCGGGCAGATGGAATATTTCCAGAATACTTCCCTTTTTTTCTGTGAGCTCAATGCAATATTGGAGTCAAATGATTTCTGCTTCTTGTTAGATCCCAAATAATGTGGGAAAGGGATCAGCATCCACACCTAAAGCAGCCCTGTCCCAAAGAATCATGGAATCATTAAAGGCAGGAAAGCCTTCCAAGATCACTGAATCCACCACCAAACCATGTCCCCAAGCCCCCCCTCCCCCCTTTTTTTTTTTTTTTTTTTTTTTAAACTTCCAGGGATGGTGATTCCACCCCTGTTCTGGAAGCCACTTCCAATGTTTCAAACTCCTTCCAATGAAGAATTTTTCCCTAACATCCAACCTACAAACAGCCATTAATTTCTCACAACTTTTCAGTGCCCAGGCTTAACCTAGAACTGGCTTCAGCTCCTCAGTGAAAAAGTCAAATCCTCAGGAAGCAGCTTGGGAAGCTTTAAAGGATTTTTCTGGAATTGTGGATTTGGGTTTGGTGTCAGATGAACTGCTCAGCATCCCTAAGTGCACAGGGTTAAATGTAAATAAAGAGGTTTTATCACTCTGGATGTTAAACCTCTCCTGGAACCTGGCCACAAGTGTAGAAGTGTAGAAGTGGGAGTAGGGCTGAAGATTTGTGTTTCTCTCCTTAAAAAGACTGGAAGCAGCTGGATTTTCATCTGGTTGCCCTGTTGCAATCCCAAGGAGGACAATGCAATTATCCACCTGAGTGCTAATTGCAGGAGTCAGCCAGTTGTGCTCAAATGGGATATTTATTATCCATAATATATGGGTCTGGAGGTTCAATTCATGCCAAGCAGCTGTTTGTTTTCCAGGAGACAGCTGTTATTGGGATTCAATTCCTGATTTTTCCAAATGTCACAGAAAGAAACATGGCACGTTAGCTCACAGTTGCATAAACTGCTCCCTGGAATTAATAACATTTTGGAAAACCTCACACAGATTTTCATTATTAATGAAGATTATTCATTGCCATCGCGATGTTTTACTCTGTGACCTGACGAAAAAACACATTCAAAAATGACTTTCAGCCAGCACTGAGCTATTTTTTTACTCTTAATTTTCATTTTCTTGGAAGTACCGTAGGAAATCCCAATTATAAGTTATATTCCTCCTCATTCAAAAGTATCTTTAATTCCAAACAAGTACAACTTGATCAATGCTATAGTAGTAAAAGTTTAACTGGGGTAGGAATACATTTTTATGAAGTCCAAAGGCAAAAAGAGAGAGAGAGAGAAATAAATTAAATTAAAATGCCAGCCTAGAGTGATTACAAGTAACACTTTCTACATGGCAAATACATAAATGTTAAAAAAAAAAAAAAAAAACAACAAAAAAAAAAAAA
>VWZN01008669.1:247020-261761 GCA_013396955.1 Regulus satrapa
TTTATATATATATATTACAGTTTATTTTATATTATTTTATATTTTATAGATTATTTTGTGATTCCTCACTAAATTCTCTCTCCTGCTGAATCAACTACTTGAGCAAGACTTGGTTTTAATTCCCTGAAATCCATCAGCTACATTCAAACTCAGGCATAGAAGAAAGTCATAAAAATCAGAGAAAACAAACCAAATATTCCTCCTGACATCTTGGACCTGTCCTGACTCCACAAGCAAACAATTCATGTGTCAAGACTTCAGCTTTATCTCTAACCCAGGGTGGAGGCTGGAGCTCATTCCCTTGTCCATCAATCATTATTTCCACTGACACACTTGAACCCGGAAATTTGTGTCCTTTGGAGTCAAGGGTTTGTTGTAAAAATTGAGCAAAAGCCTTCCATAAAAATACCCAAACAAAGAAAAAAAAAAGAACAAACACAACCAACCCAACAAACATTTCTGCAGAACACAAAGAAAGTCAGGGCAAAGGTATCATCAAAACAAACTTTACTTAGAAGATATGTATTCATGGGAACAATTTAAATTGAATTTCCTGCAGCCTCTTCAAATAACAGCTTCTAAATTTGTATCCTTGTTGGACATGGGTTGTGAATTCCCTTGGTTCTGTTACTTTCTATAAAATAAGGGAATTTATTCTAGCCTCTGGGCCTTGCAGGTCTCATCAAGCAATGTCATGAGGGGCAAAAGTCCTTGATTTTTTTTCATATGGCAACAAGTTTTGCCATGTCCAACAAGTTTTCTGATATTATCAAAATCCACATTTCTTATCAGTATTCCTACTCAGATCCTTTTTGATTGTAATTACATTATTAATTATAATAAAGGTGGGTAGTGAACTACAGCAGTATCATCCTAAAGAAATCTTTCAAATTAGGCTTGAAAGAAATTCCCATCTTTTTAATTATTACAGGATTTACCAGGAATTCGGGAACTCTTTACCTGTTTTATTTCAAACATGATCAGAATAAGACTTAATCCTTCAAAAATTATGCTGAAAGCTGGCATCTGCTGTGATTTTGAATATGCTTTACCTAAGAACAAACCCAGAACTATAATGAAATTGCAAATGTAACCACTCTGGAATTATTTCTAATGCTTCATGGTGCTTCCAAAGCTTGAGCAAAGACAAACAGATGTTTCCCCACAACTGGAATTAAGTCAACAGCCTGACAATGAACATTCTGTAGCATTTCTTTGTGCTTATTAATGTTTTGTACAAAATCTCTTCATTCTGCTGGCTCACATTTTGCTGCTTTGGGAGATATCCCCAGGGATGCTTTGAGGAATAAATTTCTTGTCCCTTTCAGGAGCAGTCTTCATGAAACTAGACTCTCTTGGCTCATCCACGGCTGCCCTACCAGGCAGTCCATCTTCTGCTGTCGATTCCAGCACGGCTGGTCAAATCCAAACCCTCCAAGTTTCATTACGTGGATCCAACTGGTCAACTGGGGAGACTGCAAGGAAGAAAAAGGGCCTTTTTTCCTTTCAAGATTCATCACCTCAAACAGAAATGATCTGTTTCAGAGCCTGAAATCTACCTTTGTACCAAATTCAAAGTAAAAGGCTTTTTATGGGATTTTTTAGAGGATAAAAAGACACACAATGTTTCTCTGTCTGTAACCTCCCCATCATTTGGATCTTATCTCTCCCATCCCAGTATGAAAAAACTTCCCAAGTGAATGACAAGCAGATGGCAGATGATTCTCCCAATTGGAGATCCCTGGATTTGATCTGTCACTCATTGAACACTGTCAACGAAGCACTCCTGTGCCCCAGGAATAACCTGTGTGCTTTGGATATTCTGTGGTGGGGTTTGGGCAACAGCTACTGGTAAACAGAGTAAAAGCCTAGATCAAGTAGTCATTTCTCTTTTGAGTTGTTTTGGGGTGTTTTAATCATCAATGTCTTCACTTCTTTGATGTTGCTGGCTCCAAGATATGTCTTGGTGCACAGCTCCACTCCACCTGGAATATCTGAGTTGGACACACCCAGGTGTGTGGTCCCCATCCCCACAGCCCTGTTAGACTCACTGATGCTGAATGGCTCTTGAGCCAAAACCCATAAATTTTCTCTCTGCTTTCCCCATTAGCTGATTGTTAATTGAGCCCATGGCAGTTTTACTCCTGGATTGGACTGGACATTAGTGGGGTGGTGGTTGGAGACAATCCTGCATCCCACAGAGATGATGCTTTGGCAGCAGCTGCCTCAGGAAGTACAGCCTAAAACACACACATAGATCTCCAGTTTGGTACCACTCTTTCCCATGTCAAACACCTTTCTTAATGCCATTTCCCCTGTGCATTCTCTCTCTTCCATAAAGAAATGTCTGAAATCAATAGCCTGTGGGTTGAGAACCTACTGCTGTGCTGCCTTATTATATGGGGCCATAAATCATGGAATATCCTGAATTGGAAGGGACCTACTAGGATCATCTACATCCAACTCTTGGCCCCACATACGGCAATCCCAAAAATCCCACCCTGTGCCTGAGGGCATTGTCCAAATGCTTCCTGAACACCCACTCTCAGAGCAGAACTGACCATTTATCAATAATCTGATAATATTGAAGTGAATGCACTGCAAGATTTATCTGAAACTCTCTGTGTACATCAAGATAAGAAATCTAGAAACCATACAGAGTTCCACCTGTTCCACCTGGAGCTCTGAACTCACAGCCTGTGCATGATGCAACTGTGGTTCCATCACATATTTCATGCTATTTCAAAGCTCCTGGGATGGCAAAATTAGCAAGTTTTTGTAAGTAACTTCTCAAGCAGCATAGTTTGGGGTTTTGAAGTTGACAGTCATGAGAATTATCATTTTTTCCCCCCAGACTGTTCTTTCCAGCTTAGCAAAAATATTTGTGGGTTCATTGTCTCAAGTGTTCAACTCTGAGAAAAAACTTTGCAAATCCTTGACACAGCATTAATCACTTATCCAGGCTTTTCTGCCATCGGAGCAGATGTCTAAAGCACGGAATCCATGCAGGGAGCCCTTAGAAGTTTGTACTGCTTCCACCGCCTGAGGGGCAGATATTTAAATTTTCTTAATATTGAGCCAACTTCATTCTTATCACAGTCACACAAAATCACCACGTCATTCAACAGACGTTGTCTGATCTAATTAATTCCATAAATAGGCAAATTCTATTTAATTTTTTTTTTTTTTTTTTAAATCGACCTAATAGATGGCCCAATAGCTACAAACCACATTAGGCTGAATGAATCTGATCCGATGTGATAGGAGGTGTGTGGAATAACACAGCCTGGGTGCAAAGCATATTGAATAAAACAAAACTCACCCCAGAACAGATTTATCGTGTCTAATTCACACAAAAATCTGCTAAAATAGATCAGCTCTATCACATAACACCACTTTCATCTGGTGTCCAGGAGCCCTACACCACTTGGGCTCATTTAGCAGATCAGTCCTGTTCTGTTCCTGATTTCATGGAGGGATGATTAATGATGAAAAATATCACAGACGGTTGGCAACGACAATAAATAAATAACTAACCAAATAAATAAGCTTTGCTCTCTTTGGCTTTACCTATTTGCTCCAGAATTTTAAAACCAGCATGATTTAATTAGTCACGGACAATAATTGTTTTTTGTGGGAAAAAGGAAAAGGGAAAAAAGTCCTCTGTGAGAACTTTGGGGGGTTAGATTTTAGAAGTATTCTAAGACAGGGAAGTATATCAAGCTTTAAGAGGCTCTGAAGGACCCACTGTCAGGAGATGTCACATCCACACTAAAATTGGTTTCTACTGAGACTTTTTTGTTTTGAGAATGGTCCAAAGCTGCATGTGGAGCAATGAGGAGACAAGGTACATTAATCAAACAGGATTTGGCACAATTACCTAAGCCATTTACGGTATTTTTTATATATTATATTGCAGCCAAAGCACCAGAGATTCTCATCATATGGAGAAAACAGCTGCTGTGCTGAGGATTATGGACTATATTTTCCTAAATTTACAGTGCTCCGATGCCAATGTGAGTCACCAAGGCTTGACTTTGAGCTTAAATCAAAGTCTCACCTGCCCCCAAAAGGAACCCATGAAATGAAGCCCAACCAAATGAAAAAAAGAGCCTCCCTGATGAATTGTGCTGGTATTACTGCACAAAGACCTCCTGATAAACCCCACAGCAGAGAGAGGCTGTATAGGGAGGCAAAAATAGACACAGCATCAGGTTTTCTTTACATTCTGTCTGTTAATAAACAGCAGATGGGGTTTATTCTGGATATTTGGAGCTGGATGTGCTGGTTGAATG
Source organism: Regulus satrapa (assembly GCA_013396955.1). Taxonomy (NCBI): domain Eukaryota; kingdom Metazoa; phylum Chordata; class Aves; order Passeriformes; family Regulidae; genus Regulus; species Regulus satrapa. Next base: position 251,316 of record VWZN01008669.1, read on the forward strand.
TGCCCAGGTGTGAGCAAAGGAGGCTGAGAGTGGGTGAGCATCTAAAACTGGAACTGAGTGGGGTTGGGCTCTTGTCCCAAGGAACAATGGCAAGGATGAGAGAAAATGGCCTCCAGTTGCACGAGGGGAGATTTAGTTTGGATATTCAGAAAAATCTATTCACCAAACGGGTTGTCTTGTCCTGGGACAGGGCAGTGGTGGAGACCCCATCCCTGCAGGGATTTGAAAGCTGTGGCACTTGGGGACCTGGGGCAGGCATGGGGCACAGCTGGACTCGACCTTAGAGGGCCCAGGGAATGATTCTGGGATTCTCTTTAGAGAATACAGATTTTCTAACACATATTTGCTGTGTTACAGCACCTTGGATTCACCTCCAGCTCACACTTAACACCCTCCCAGTTTCAGGACCTCGCATCACCCCAGTCCTGAGAACAAAGTGGAGTGAAATATTCATCACAGCCTAGGCCCATTGTTGCCGAAGTTTCCTGTGCGAGGCAGGCTGCAATATTTACAATAGTTTTCAAATCTGGATCTTTGGAATCCTCCTGTCTCACTGTTTAATCGGAATATTTCAAAGATGAGAAAATCAGACGCCTCTAAGGTCTCATGCCTGTGTAGTTTCATTTATTTAAAAATTAATCACAGGCTGAAGGAAAGAACAGTAGTCCATTCCCACAAGAACTGACTTCAATTCTGCTGCCTTAAAATTACTTTGTTGCAATCTTCCCTTTTAATAAAATATTCACGATGATTTAAGTGTGACTGATGGCAGTGAGAGAGATTTATTACTGTTATTATTATTATTATTATCTCATTGTTACCAAATTAAAGGCCATTTTGAGAGAGAAAAGTTCTTATACAGCTGTGCTACTGCAGGTTTTCTGTGTTTATTTAGAAAACACAAGCTATAAACTCTGTAACCAGAGTATTTTAATTCATTTAATATATATTCCCCCCAAACTATAAATAACAAACCCTGTAAACAGTAAAGACAAGAATTCACTGAATGAAGAAACATCTTTCACCAGCTTTTGTGCACAGGGACATTGGTTTTGATTGAAAGCCTTCAGAGATGTCTCCCATAAAAGCAAAAGTCCTGCTACATGCAGAGATGCTGCTTGTGTGTTTGGAAACATCGTTCCATCCTGGATTCATGTCTGTGTGACTCAGAGGGGAGCTGACGTGGAAACTTAAATGTGTGCTCTGAGACCTGCAGCACACAAAAATATCTCCTGTGGATGTATTTTGGGTAGGATGGAAGGATGTGATGCTCCTTCCCCCCACCAGTTTTCAATTTTTTTAAGCCACCCTAGAGAACATAAACAACAAGAAATCTTAAAATTACGTCAGCTTCATCAAGCAAGAATAAACCTGAAGGATTTCAAATGTCCCCTCCCAGCATCGAAATTACAGAGATTCACTGAAATCTTTGGTTCTTTGAAAAACTTTCTCCTTTTCATGACTGAGGAAAAACTGGGAAGCATTTACTGAAAAACAGCTGCAGAGTCATTGTCTGGATCCTTAAAAACAGGAAAAATCCTGGAATTATAAATATAAGCCAAATTCTTGAGTTTGACCTACCTAAGGCTTCAGCTTGGAAAATATCAGGGTACACGTGGAAGTGAAATGAAGTCTTTTCCCAGAGAGATTCAGGAGCAGTAGCTGAACCCTGCTGTTATCCCAAGGAGGGAGAAGAGAAAGTCATGACAAACCCTGGGTTAGCTCCAGAAGGGCCTCGCTCAGTGCCAGACAGCAAAAATCTACCTCAAAATTGGAAATATTTGTGGTTTTAAGAAGTAACACCCTAATCTCATAATACCTTACAAAATTTTAAATCCAAAATTTCCTTTTTTATTCCCAAAGGAACAACTAAACCCCAGTCCATCATTTTGATAAAATTCACCCCTAGTAGCTTCTGAGCTTCACCACACACCTGGTCATAAGTAGGGCAAACTTCCCCCAGTCTCCTCAGATGGCCTTGTAGTACAGGTTGGGGAGTGATGAACGCTGATTTAAATTATAACAATTATGTAATTAAATATTGAAATTAATAGCTTAAATCCAGAAGGGCTGAAATCAGAATTTTCTGAAACATTTCTTCTATAGATGCCAAATGTGTTACATTTCATGCGTTTATTTTTCCATGTTGAATCAGGGGAAGAAAATAATGAGGTTTTCCAAATAGCCTAAAATCCTCTGTCCTCCCTAAATAAAGGTGGGCAACGCCCATTGATCAATTCACTTAAATAACAGGTGAAAGAAAAAAAAAATCACTATTCTAATTTCTAGAAATTCTCCATGACTCAGACATGCCCAGAATCAGAGGTCAGCAGCCCCACTTAACAGACAATTCAAATATAAAACATGCATATGACGAGCTCTCAATGTGGAGTGAAATGAATTTCTAAAGACATTAACTAAAGAATAATTTGAAGAACACTTTCATGTGCGAGCAATATGCTGTTGGAAGGAATTATTTATGCAAGCCAGGATGTAAGACTGACATATTATTATTAAACAAAAAGTTTCTGTCAAAATAAATGTATTAAAGCCTCTTGAAATGCAAGAAAGGCATGCACAGATCAGATTGGGCCCACAAAACCCATTTATAAATCAACAGCAAGGGATGAGTGGGGAATTATATCTTGTTCTAACAAATTGTGATCAATCCCTGAACATGCAAACGCGACCTGCTTCAAGCCAGGAAGCTGGAATGAATTAGGAGAGTTGGAACCTTGAGAATAAAAAGCTCCTCTTTATCTTCCCACATTGTGGAGAAATGAATTAGGTATTGATAAGAACAGTCTTGAGAACCAAATAAATTCACAGTGCATCTGTTTGGAGAGTGAAATGAATGCTGTTCCTTCCTCAAATGTCAATTTTTAAACAAAATGTTCAGTTATACACTGGTAAGAATTGTAAGACAACTTGAGGTGACCTTACACTTCCTGATCTATTGAACTGGATAAGAAAAAAAACAATTTAAGTAATGTACAATTGCATTAGGAGGAGGTGTGGATAACTCATATCCACAAGGGGCAAGTGGCACATACACAGCTGCAAAATAATTCCAAATAGACCCTGAAATAAGCACTAATCCATGATTTTTGCTGAAGGATACTTTATCTGCCATGACCTAGGAATGACTTTGGGGTTATTTGCAGCTGCTGAGCCCAAAGAGTAATTAACTTACACTGGACTTCAAGTGATTAATTGTTTTTAATTCATTTAATTTTGTCAAAAATGCTGGATGTGCTTTAAGCACATTTTTACATAATCTTATATGCAATATCTTCCAGGTATCTTGGCTTTCCTTCCTTTCTTGCTTTCTTTCTGTCTTTGGGGAATGTGGGTACATCCAGGGAGCACTGAATCCCAATAAAATGTTGTACCTCTAAGTTGAAACCCTACTTTATGTAGGAAAACACAAACAGCAGTGAGGGTTGATTAGGTGTATTTTAAGGTGACTGTAGGTCAAACTCATGTCAGAAATGAGAAGCTAGATTGGATATTAGATGGGATTTTGGGAAGGAATTGTTTCTTGTGAGGGTGGGGAGGGGCTGGGCTGGAATTCCCAGAGCAGCTGTGGCTGCCCCTGGATCCCTGGCAGTGCCCAAGGCCAGGCTGGACACTGGGGCTGGGAGCACCTGGGACAGTGGGAGGTTCCCTTCCATGGTAGGGGTGGCACTAGATTGGTTTTAAGGTCCCTCTCAACCCAAACCATCCTGGGTTTCTATGAAAGTTCTGCTTTTACAACATTTGTTAAAGTTTAGATTTTATTTTGATGTGTTCCCAGTTACTTCTGCATAGGAATGCTGAAGTTTTCAACAAAATCATGATTAAAATACCTAATGACTGACTCTTCAAATACTTCCAGGTTTGGAGGAAATCACAAAGGGAAAGGGAGGAAGCTCTGCTGGCATTTTGCATTTCACTCATGTCTACCCTCTTTGCTTGTTGAACAAGACCGTCTCTTCCTTTCCCGTCTCAGGGCTCCCTGCCCAACAGGATCCAGAGCCACAGCCGGGGTTCCCAGGCAGTTCCCAGATACAGCAAACCTAAGCTCTGCAGCCTGGAGGTTTCATCTCTGCAGCAGCACAGAAAAGAGCAGTTATGTCTGTACTTATTTTTGTTTGCCCATCCCACCGTCTTTTCATTCCAGACTTGTCACGACAACTTGTCACTTTCTTCCTTTCAGAGTCTTGGGACATGACAACTGGCACATGGTAAATTATGGAAAACCTAAACACAAATATTACCCTCCAGCAGCAGAGTATTCAAATTTCTGTAGCTCTCAAGATATATATATATATATCTATGTCTATATATATATATAGATATATAGATATACACACATATATATATACATATATATATATTTCTTTTTTTGAGTTAAAGGCCAATTCTGAACTTAAATATAATCCCAGTTGGATAAATATGATCTTAAAAATAAAATCCCCATTACTTCATGAGCATAAATCTTCATGCTGGAATGCCTAAAACTGCCCAGTGTTAATATGGTCTTGTTTATAAAACACATTTATGAAAAGATGTGGCAAAAAACCACCCCCTTAACAACAAATTACTCAATAAACTTTAGCTAATAATTACTCTTGATGGTGTGAGTGTTAATTACAGCTTTTATGGATCCCAGAACTGTTCTGTGAATGGTGCAAAGAACAAGCAAGGCTGTGCTCACCATGCTCATGGAAATACAGACAAGTAATAGATAAAAATAGAGCCCTGTGCTGATGGAGAAATCCTCACTCTCCCATTTCTCCAGGAGAGGAACTTTCCAAATAAACACCCTCAGAACATCAAGATCTACCAAACATCATCCTCATTACAGTCTTGACACTGCAAATGCAAAACCAGTGCAGTTAATTACAAATATTTAGCCCGACTGTTGCTCAATTCAATANATTTACCCCAGATGTTGCTCAATTAAAAATTAAAAAAAAAAAAAAAAAAAAATCAGTCAAAGCAGAACTAGCTGTTTTATTCCCTTCCCACTGCATGACAAAATTATAATTACACCACAACTGAAATTTTCTTTTGCTTTCCCAGAACACCCTTAGGAATTCATGCACGGGTATGACATGAGGAATTTTTTTAGAAAAAAAGAAAAAAAATTAAAAACACAAAAACCAAAACCAAAACAAAAAATCCAAAAAAACCAAACAAACCCAAACAAACAAAAATTACCCACAAAAAAAAACCCCAAACAAACTCAATTCACAGAAAAAAGGCTATTCTTCAGAGAGGTGGTAAGAAAAAACAAACACCAAATACTTTTGAGTGCCTGTTTCTCAACTTTTCCCTCCTTTTTTTTTATGGGATACACATGCCAGACCTTTCTTTGTATGTTCCAACTTCATAGTGAGGCTGAGCACAAAGGCCACTGTCAAGAACCCAGCTCAAAATCTTTGTGTGCCTGCAGTGGCTGTTTATTTGTGCCATGGGCAGGGATTATTCCCTTTCATACATCATTCACTACCATCCAGACTGATCTCACAATGTCAACTCCAAAAAACAAATAAATTGCTCAAGCATGAAGCAAAGAAAAAAAAAAAAAAAATCTGTCTTATGTTGTTGCTTTGAGTATTGGCCACACTGGCCCTAAATTTCGTTTTTGTGCTCTACTTTGGAGGCACCACTGATAGCAAAGGTCACAGGAATAGGACAAAAAACAACAGTATTTTCTGCTGTTTTCTTGATGTTGAAACTTCCTTTATTGCCTATGGACACAAAGAATGGGAAAGGCTCTGATTATGTCTGAATTTCTGCTTCAATTAATTGTTTGGGTGATGTTATCAAAGGCACAGAAGCATTTAAAGCATCCAAATCTTCCTGGAAATTAATGGGGAGAGGGAGTTCCACATATTTTTCTAGCTTTGTTAGAGCTTTCCTCATCTGACTTGATTGCTGTAGCAAAACCAAAACCAACCCAGGTCATAAATGTGGGGAATAGCTTTGTTTGCTGCCAGGCCCAGACATTTAACTTGGGAGAAGGATTGTTGGTTAGAAGGAAAAAAACCCTTGGTTTAGGACAGTATAGAACCTGATTTCTAGAATCCTATTTAAAGAATCATGGAATCATTAAGATTGGAAAAGACCTCCAAGATCATTAAGTCCAGCCTCCAAATGAATACAGCCATGCCCACTATAACTTAATTAGCAATGTCAATAATTCCAATATAAAAATGGACTATGTGATTTATGTGTTTTAACTTGTTTAAATGAGGTGAACAGTCATTAGCATCCACAATCAGACTCCAAATTCCAAGTAAGATGGAATTATTAAAGATTTGATCTTCACTTTGAAAGAAGCATTAACAACAGTTTCCCCCCAAAACTGTAAAAACGCACAAATCCCTCCAAATTGATAGGAATGGAAGAGGAAATGAAACCCCTCAAAGAACCTGCTGTTGAGCTTTGCCTCATTTTTCTGAAGTCCCTGTAATTGTGTGCCTCATTTAATGAAGATATTTTAGCAATCAGCAGCCCAAGGAACACAAATGTGGTTTCCACTACTTTTTTCTGTGCAAACCATCCCAAGAGTTTCCCACAGCTCCTGATGGGGAGCCAAGGTAGAAAAAGGGTCATTTTTCTTCAAACCTTATGTGACCTTTTATTTCAGCCACTGACTTCCGGCTTCAAATACCAATTTTCATAATTTCTCTTCAGTGGCTCATAATTCTCCAATGTTTTGGCTGGAGGAAGAAAGAGATGGGTTTGTTTTGTATCAGTTGAGCTTCCTTGTGTGGTGTCAATTCCTGCTCATGCAGGGATCCACACGTCCACTCCAGTCAGGTGCAGATGCATTCCCAAAAATCTCACAGGCCCCAGGTTAGAGAAGCTGAAGAGGAGAAACAGCTGCTGGTGAAGTTTGTGGCAGTGGTCATCTCATTTCCCCCTCACTCTCATCAAATTGTCTTTTAAAAGAAAACATCCTTCCAGTGCCTGCCCTGATCACCTTCTCACATCCTTTCTATCCTTCATCCACCAACCCCTTCTCAGCAAATGACAAAATATAGAAGGATTAAACCAGGGCACCACCTTAAAGATCAAAATCAAGGTATTTTTGACTCATTAATTTCTTTGCATTAATAGCCAACAGCAAAAAGCTGCGGGTTTGGTGCATGATATACAGCTACAACTGAAGGGCTTCATCCAGCTCTCAGGGAATGCTGGAGTGTCCTGAGGTCTCAGAGAGGGAGGATGAAGCTGAAAAACTTTTTGGTTCTGTTCACAATTAGCTGAGGTCTGGGAAGAGCACAAATGTCAGCACTGTACATGAGGAAAATACAGGGAAGAGCAGTGCGGAAATCGAGATTTCCTTCTTCATGTTGAAGAAGTGCTTCAAAATTAACTCGTTAGAGGCTCTGAATTGTGCATGAACTGATCAAAGTTCTCTTGTACATTGAGCTGATCTGCCAAGCAAAAGTCCAGAGTTAATCTCTCCTGCAAAGGGTTGGATTTCCAGCTCTCTGAAATGACCGTTCCCAGAGAGGGAAAGTTCCACAGGGATGGCAAACATCAAATCCCTTTGAAAACACTTAACACAGAGTCTCTTTACCTTGCTGAGTGCTGTACACCAGCTCTTCTAATCCTTTACCAAAGTAAAATCTTTAGAAGCCAAATTATAAATTAGCAGAATGCAGCAATTTATTGTCTTATTATTAAAAGGTAATGGCAGGATAAATAAAAAAATCAATTGTGAGAGGACTCCTTTCTGTGTCTGCCTTGCCAGTTTTGCAAAACTGTAATTTCTCTTGCGAAAAATCTATTTTATTGTGAAAATACTGTATGTATGTACTGGCTGCTTTTCCAGGAACTATATCAAGACGTTTGAATAAAATGCTGTCATTTTACAGAAGCAACAGTCTCTGGTGATGAATCAAACCTGATGTAACCTCTTCCTCTCCATCCTTTAACATCACTCACTTGAACACTTTAATAAGTTAATTATTATGGTCAATTATTCTAAATAATTATGTATTACAATCCAGTTACTCCTACAGAGAAAGTTTTTACATAAACCCAAATTTAAAAATTTAAAGACTTCCAAATACATAAATGAACAATGTGACCCACAAAATCCCTCCACTGTCCATAAATGTATAAACTTTTAAGGCCACTTGAGTTTTCTTTCTAAGCACTTGTCTTTATTTCAGGGTTGCTTTTCTCTGCAAAAGAGGAATGTGAAGTTCACTTGGAGAAAATCTCTCTCCTGGGGGTAGTCTATAATGAATGACTTGGCTTCTCTCTGAAAGTGCTGGTACTATTTTGAGAAATGGAGATGTATTGAGGTGGTTACCAGCAGTTCCTTTTGCTGTAATTTCTGAAATGAAGCTTCTCATGTTTCAGGAAATAATTTTTTTTTTAATAGTTTTCCTGTAGCTATACAACTAATTTTATTCTGGCAATTTTTTCTTTTTTTTTTTTTTTCCTTTTTTGTGGTCTTTTTTTTTTGTTGTTCCTTTTTTCCTCCTCTCAGATGTTTAACTATCTTTTGTAATAGTACACAAAATCATATTACTCAGCTGCTAGAGATGTGGCTTCCTGGTATCCATCAGCATTCACAAAAGCAAAAGAATGCTTGTATAATTTTGCCACAGACACTCCAGTAATTTTTTTTCTCCATTATCTTATTATTAAAATTCTGCTTTCAACTAGAGTGCTAAAACAATGCAAAATCTTTGTTTTATACAACATAATATATTAGCTCAGGATTAAAACTTTGTCTGCATTACCTCCCTTTTTGACCATGTTCTTCCCAGGCCTCAGCACTTCAATGTAGATTAACATAAATAATATTATTTCTATTCCTCTGAAGCACCGGAGGTTCCAGAGTGGCTTGATAAAACCTCCAGATATCAAACCCATAATTTTGTGTCTTCACTTCAGATCTTCAGGCTGATGTTGATGGATACTGTTGCACACACCAATGAGCTTTTAATCTCTAATATACATTTAATATCAATGCAAATAACGCGTTTACAGCATTCAGCACCTCCTAGAGATCTTCCCTTTAAATAAATTATTAAAAAAAAGAAAAAAAAAGAAAAAACCAAGCAAACAAAAACAAAAATAATACCATCACCAAAATAACCAAACTGAACTTTAAAGAAACACAGGCCTTGTTTTTGCAGGTGTTTTGAGCAGGATACAGAAGTGATTATAGAAACCTGCCCATCCTCCTCCCTGTCCAGGGAGTGTTTTGATCAGCACTATCTGCTGGGGAATTACCACTGGTTTAAAATGTGACAAATCCTGCAGGGGGCTGTCCCTGGATGTCACCAGGAGGGTCACAGCTCCACGCTGTGACCTAAAGAGGATGACTCCAGAAAGAAGCATTCTAAAGAAAACTGGGATTTAATAAGCATGGAGTAATTAAGGTTGGAAAAGAGCTCTAAGACCACGGAGCCCAATCTGAACATCCCCAAGTGCCACATCCTCCTGGCTCTGAGACACCTCTGGGGGTGGTGACTTCACCAGTGCCCTGGGCTGCTGAGCCAGTGCTCAACATCCCTTTCCATGAAGACATTTTCTCTAATATCGAACCTGAACCTCCCCTGGCTCCACATGCAGGTTTTATTCTCAGCAACCCACACATACGGATACTAAACATGTACTCGACCTTTAAAACAAAACCCTGGAGTAGAACCTCTCGTGGTGAGCCAAATTCCAAACATGAGGATGCAAATTGACACAGCCATGCCCCAAATTCTTCAAGTGAAAGCACAGTTGATGATTTAAATCCCCCTGGACTACCAGAGGCAGATTTGGGGTAATACTCCTGACATCACTTCTATTGTTTCTCCCTAGAATGCACTGACCTAGATCTGTTGGTGTAAATTTTCAGCTCCTAATACTGCTAATATTGCCTTTAGACAGTGGTTTCAGGGCCCTTTTGAGATGAGTTCTTCAAAGCTCGAACTTAATCCATTCTTTATTAGCTTCTGTAAAGTGATTACTTCTTCAGGGCTGGATGGAAGTACTTAAAGGAAATGAGCATTCTGTTCCCAAACATCGCTGCTCCACTTCCAGAGCGTTTGCTGGAATGTTAACGCTTTAGGCTTGACTGATGGGGACATAAAACGAGAGGAGACACGACCAGAGAAGTTTCACATGGTAAATGTGTTGACACTGTGACATTTTTTTAACGCAGTCCCGGGATGTGACAGGTGCTCAGGGACTGATGGCCCATGACGGGCAAGCTGGAGGTCACTGGAGCCGCCGCTGCTGCTGAGATGTCATTTTATTGTTTGGTTCAAAATGAGAAATCGCTCTCTGCATGCAGCCTGTGGAGCCCTGGTGCAAGGAGGGGCTGGGGAAAAGCCACACCCCAGTTTACCTCCCAATGCTTCTTCAGCAGCACAGAGAAAAAAAGACAGACATCCAAATCTGTCAGGCAGCAATTATGATTTTTTTTTTTTTTTT
>VWZN01008669.1:268726-305940 GCA_013396955.1 Regulus satrapa
AATATGTAGGGTCTGACAAGAAAATCCATTTGCTTAAAGTGGTGGGGAAATAAATAAAATTTTGAAACTGAAAATTTCAGGTAGCTTCAAAATCTTGCCAAGTCCTTGCTCAGACTTAGACTATAGGAAAACAACAGTTAATTCCAACTGAGTGGGACAAAAGTGGGGTTTATTTTTAAAGAACCCTTCTGGTTCCTTGGGATGGAGCTGTGTTGGATCCTGCAGTTCAAGGGATACACTGGAGGCACTGCCCAGACAGGGATAAGTTAATATAATTTAATTTAATATATTGTTAATTTCAAAAAACAACGACATTTCTCAATTTTGGAACCATGAAATATTCCCAAAAAGTCTCCTTCTCCATTAATCTCCTGCCTATCTGGGACACACTGGATGCCCAGGTGCCTGCAGTGGGATATTTTCTGCTGGAATTAAACATGGATGGGACTAAATTTGCCATCTTAAGATTTGTTAAATCTTAAGAAAAGCTCTCTCACAGGAAACCAACTTACAGGTCCCCAAATTTTGAGGTCATTTTAAAATCAGCCACTTCTTCCCATCATGGCAACATCTGTATTAATACCACAACTATTGCTGAGCAAAGGATGACTGGAAAGAAACCTTCTATGTTCAAATTTAATATTTCATGGTTTGTTTTCAAGGTGGAAATCGTCATGTACAAGATGGAGCAAAACTCAGCTTTTCAGGCTTGATTTCTTCTGTCACACTTAAGGGCTTTGCTGGTGTTAAGTGTCACAAGGGCTTAAAAAACCCCAGCTCCTGCTGCCAACACCACATTAAGTGTTCAACCAAGCTGGAATTTACTGCTTTGGAGCATATGGCAATAAAAATAGGAGGGTGAAAAGGGCTTCTAATGTTTAGGAAAAGTAGTTTTATGGCATAACTTGAGGAAATATATGCAGACCAAAATTCCTGGAGGAAAAAAACCCCAGATATTTATGTGAGCTCTGTCACTTAGGTTGCTGTATATGCAAAATATCTTTTGTTTCTTAAAGAAAACTAAAATTCAGCATTCACACTTATGGGAAGGCAACTGAATTTTGTTATTTTGTCACTAAGAGCACTGAGAAAATGGTGCATAAAGGAGTTGGGATCAAAGCAAAGTCGCCCAACCTTTGTGATGTGCATTTACAAATATCTGTATAAATATATAAGAAAAAGTGGGGCATTTAAGCAGAACTAAGTAGTGCCAAGGCTTAGCCACACTTCTGTGGGATGAAATCAGATATTTCAGGGAGACTTCATACTTAGTGACTTGAGTTTATTTCAGGATGTTACCCTGGCAGGCCTTCCCTGCATTTTGTTCTTTCCATGCCAGAACTTGTGTTTAAAACGTGTTTAAAACCCATCCCCAGTTTGAAAAGATGTTCCTCTTCCTTCTAAACCAGCAGACGTGGCAGCAAGGCCCAAGGTGTTATCAGCCCACACCTTCAAGTCACATCCCCTGTGTGAGTGATAGCATCGAACTCTGCAGGAAATGAGATCAAAGGACAAAAACACCCAGGTGGAGTGAATGGGGAAATGATCCATCTAAAACCCAACTGATTTAATTTCCCAGCACTGAGTGGAGGAATGGGAAGAGCTCTCTGGTTCCTTCCCTTGCTCCAGACTGGAGGGTTCTGCTTTGGCAGAGTTGAAAATCATTGAGTGAATTCCTGGATCTGGAAGTCGTGGCTTGGTTCCCATACATTTGGAATTACAGCAGATGAGGGAATGAATTATTATTTGTAATATCAAATATTGAGAGGCTGGAGCATGTTCAGGGAAGGGAACGGAGCTGGGGAAGGGGCTGGAGAATTTCTGAGGGAGTTAGAAAGAGGCTCCGAAAAGGGGGATCAGGGGTCCCTTGTGGCTCTGCAGAACTTCCTGACAGGAGGGGATAGCTGGGGGGATTTGGAATCTTATCCCAGGGAAGCAGGACAGGAGAAGAGGGAATGGGCTCCATTCCCTCAGGGAAAGGATGGGCCAGGAGAGATTTAGGCTAGATATTAGCAAAAATGTATAATTTTGGGTGGCCAGGCATTGGAAGATGTTGCCCATGGAGGTGCTGGAGTCCCCATCCCTGGAGGGATTTAAAAGCCCTGTGGATGTGGCACTTGGGGACGGGGGCAGCAATGGCCTTGGCAATACTGGGGTATGGTTGGACTCAATTTCAAAAGGTTTTTCAACCCTAAATAATTCTGTGTTCTATTGCAAATCTCTCATACAAGTGAGAGTCACAACTTCAAACCAAAGAGTGTTTGAGGTTACACTGGTGGCACTTCCTGACTTTCCAGACCTGAAGACAACGTAAGGTTTCTGCAGTGTTTATTAAAAAAACAGTTCTACTCTGGGTCAGGATTTTTTCACAGTTTTCTGTACCAATCTGAACTCAAAGATGAGAGACCAGTGTCCCAGGCCAAGACAGGGCTTGGAGCACCCTGGGATAGTGGAAGGTGCCCCTGTGGCAGGGACTGTTAGTGGGATGAGCTTTAAGGTCCTGTCCAACTCAAACCTCTTGTGATTCAAAGCTTGGCAAAGCTCAGCCTTAGTGGCACTTCCTAACAGAATCCTACACAAGAGCCAGCATTTTCTTGAGAAATTCCACTACAGATCTCAGCTCACAAAATTCCAGGTGAATCCAAGCAAAGCTGGACCTGTCAGGGATTTATTTCAGGATCATATCACTGATGTGAGGCTCCCAGTTATTAATCTCTGATAATGACAGCTTGGTATTTATGTTGCAGAAGGATTTGAGGGAGAACTTTGCCAGGGACTGAACAGGTTGGGAAATGCAAATAGCCCTTGGAATATAATGATTGCAGTTGGAACCCCTCACACCCTGCATTGTTCACAAATTAGCTGCAGTGCCACAACTTTTAATGACCTCTTCACTTGCGTGGGAATAATTTCTGCAGCAAACCTTTTTAGTTGCTGTAATTAAAGTAATTTAAAAGTTTTAACTAGAAAGTGCACTCAAGGCACAGGAACTGATAAAGGGAAATGTGGCTTCAAGAGCTCTTTTTTCCCCCACCCCGTGCAGAGCTCCCACTGTGTCAGAAAATTACAGAATGTCCATCTTTCCATTTGGCTCCACAACAAAGGATTTCCACCTACTCACTCCGTGCTTTTCATATTTTTGTTTTTGAATCTGGATGCTTTAATGGGGGAAGAAATGAAATCTATTGCTATGACCATGTGCCAATATTAAATGGGAACAGAGGACTGGAAGAAAGTTTGGAGCACAAGGAAGCCAAGAAACCATAGAGGGCCTGCTTCAAAACCTGCAACATTTGTGTATTTCAATGTTATTTTTTTCCTTTTGAGTCTTCTGCATTTCTGATTAGTTTGTAAAGCTGTGTTTGTTAATAGCCCATTCCTGCTGTTAATTTGAATATTTTTTTTTTTCCATATAAAGATGATTCCAATATTCCATGGACAAGCTTCACCGTATTATTTGTTTGATTGGGCCATAGAAAACATGAAAAGGACTAATTTTTAAAGATACTGAAGCAAAGAAAAATACAAGAGTCAAGAATGATCCTCAAAGTCTAATTCTTTACACACACAATGGGAATTGGATATTCCTGAGTCCTGGCATTGCTACAGAAGTCTCACACAGCCTGAATATCCCATCAGAACCACCCCAAAGAGCTAAATTTAGATTTATTTTTTTTCTATTTTTTCTGTGGTCAGTGACCATCCTTCAAATGATGTTGATCAATTCCGACCACAAACCACTCTGAAATATTTTAAAGACACATATTTAACTTAATAAGCAAGCAAAACACCAGTATCCTGAAGGAGTTCTAGCATTGGGCATGACTACTGAAAAATATAAATTCAAACTCTTAATAAAATATTTACCAGCATAAATAGCTCTGAAATAATAAATTCATTATATCCTACTGCAGCCTACCTAAAATCCATGGACAGTTATTGTTCCCAAGGAGCACAGGAGGTGAGTCTGGATTGACTTTTTGGCTTTTCATTGTGTGTCTGTGAATTATCCCTCCAGTTCCAGTATTCTGTTGGTGCAGGGATACTGCGAGCATCACTTTTAATAAAACATTCCATTGTAAATCAAGAAACACTCATACACACACCATAAACAGAGAGAAAAAAAAGAAGAATAACATTTCAGAAGCCAAAGAGACCATAAAAACTGGATTTTACTGCAGGTGGTTGACCCTGGTTCAAGTTTAATTCACTTTGGGAAGCAGCGTTTCACCCTGTTCTGTCTGGGCCTTTGCAATTCAGGGCTTGTTCTGCACTTTAAATAACAATTCCACGGCCTCTCCATATAGACAATTAAAGTGCATTCATTAGGAGATTACTGCCCTGTTAAAGCCATCAACCTCTGGCTGATAAATAACTAACTCAATCTAACTACGTGCACTTGCCTCCTGGTTATAATTAAATGAGTTTGAAGTTGGTGGCAACCATTAAATAAAGCTAATGATGATATTCTTTTATTGGTTCAGACTCTCACTTGGAAGTGAGAAAATAACATATAACAAACATCAGGCAAGAGGGAATTTGGCCTTGCAATCAGAATTTGGGTAATTTTACTTTTGATTTTAAAAATTTCAGTACTAAGACTTAGCCTAGGCTGGCAGAGATAGAACAGATAGATAGGCAGAGACTCCTAGAATTTTGGGGGTTTAAAGAGCATTTAAAGATCACTTCATGCCACCCCCTGCCAGTGTCAGGGACTTCTTGCACTATCCACTCTTTAAATTTGAAAATATCAGACAATTTATCAATCAACAAAAGTTGCTGTGCTGACAAAAAGCTGCTGTATTGACACACAGTCTGTCCTCTAAATCACCTGAAAGAAAATCATGTAATGGGGAGAGAGTGAGCTCCTTGTTTTCGTGTTGGTTTGAATTTCTGATTTTTGCATTAGAAATAAATTTTAAAAATGAACTTAACCTCATGGTTGGGGTCCCATTCCAGCTGGACTACAGCCTCACATCTCATATTAACTCAATTTTTTACTTCACTTGTTCTCTGTGGGATTTTTGTCGCATCCAGGGAATACCTTTCTTTGCACCTACCACAAAAAATACTATTTTTCTCTTAGACACCTGCTAACTAAAACCCAACAAAAGAAAGCACCTGCAGGAGAAATATGGATTGGCCTGCCAAAAAAAAAAACAAAACAAAAAAACAAAAAAAAAAAAAAAACCCAAACAAACAAAAAAAACCCCAACAAACCAGTCTCAAAATCTGGTTTCTTTTGGATTAAATGGTTTTTTCAAGCTGGGAAAAAAAAAAAGTATCTTTTTATTTGAGTTATATTTCTGTATTGGGTTACTCTGCCTTTTGATTTTCAATAATATTGATTGAGCCAGGGCACAGAAGAAGGTTCTGAAATCTTTTAATTGCTCCCATTACCATTCCATGGATTAAACTGCCTGTCCCACACGAGACTCAAATATCTTCTGTATTTCAGAGCACAGTTTATGAGATTTCTTATATTTATTGCTCTAATTATCTCAGCCAATAAATAGAGATAGTGCAGAATCCTGAAACTTAAAACTTAGGAAGTCATGGAACTATTTAGGCTGGAAAAGACCTTTAAGTTCAGGAAATCCCAGCACTAACTGTGTTTCCAAGGATACCACATCCAAATATTTTTGAAATTCCTCCAGGGATGGTGACTCCACCGCTGCCCTGGGTAGTCTGTTCCAAGCCTTAACAACATTTTCAGGGAAGAAGTTTTTCTTAAAAAGTCTCTAATAACAATAATTTCACCTCTTTCCAAAGCTGTGATCTCTATTTTTAAAGCTGTTCCTCTGTCACCACCTATTGAGATATTTTAGGGGAAAGAACCACACAACTTTTGATAAGAGCCATCACATGAATCAATATCCAAGGAAAGGAAAACCCTGACCATCAATATTTACAGTTCTTGAAAGGTCACTGTCAGGTTTTTATTTGGGAGTTTGATGCATGTTGGAGGAAATAATAAGCAAGAGAGAGCAGCAATAAAGAAAAAGAGAAGTTAAAGTGCTTGGAGAGATTAATTCTCAAAGCAAGACAATGAAGTGGCTGCAACATGAAATTAAAGTGGTAGCAAATCTCTCTGCGATTAGAAAGGAGCCTGGTAGACAGATGGATTGGGCAATCATTTGATAGGAATCAGTTTAGAACGTGATAAAACAGACAAGAAGAAAAGGAAAAGGATGTTTCGTGTCTGACAGGAGCAGATTTAGGGACAGGGAGGTACCAGCTGACTTTGATGTTAATTTGGTGGCAGTTGTTTCACCAGAGTGACACAGACAAAGAAAAGAAGATTAAAAAAGAGCTTGAAAAGGAAGGAAAAGAGGTGAAATTCAGAAGATGCAGGAGAAATCAATGCCCTGCTCCATGAGGAGCCACTTAATAGGCAAACAGGACACCAGGAAAATCAAATGGTCAAAGAGTTGGTGCAGAGATAGGGGAACCAGCAGAAACATGGGAAGCAGAGGAAGTGATAAACATTTCCCCTAGACAAGCCAAACCAAATAGAGCTCATCTACAATTAACAGCAGCCTGTGGTCCCTCCAGCTCTGCCAGATGTGGAATTCCCTAGAGATGCAGGCACAGTTCATACAAACCACCACCACCACAAGGCTCATTTCAGATCAGCTGAGAATTTGGGACTGGGAGATGTGCAGGCAATGCCTTGCAGCAGGTTTGGGGTTGGGTATTTTAGCACCAAGTGCTGACTTTTCCAAAAGTAAGCAGATCAGGATAATAATGAATTTACATTTACAAACCAGAGGGGTATTTTCCCAGGTTCACTTGCAGTGTTCAACTCCCCAGTAACAGAATTTTTCAGGGGCAAATCCATATTCTTTATCAACATACACATTGTCAAGCAGTAATTGATGCACTAATTTTGATGCACTTTTGCAGTAACTGATGCACTAATCTGTTTTCTTAATATATTTTCAAAATAATGACCTAACTTTCATTCCCTGGAGCCAAAATACCAAAGCCACCTCTCCACTTTCACTGCTCTTACTTTCAAAGCAAAACTCTTTGCCATATCACCTAAATATATCCATCATGTCTCTGCAAGCCTCCATAATCCCTTGCCAATAACACATCCAATTTCATTTTGTACATCCTTCTCAGCAACTCCTGATGTTTTAAATCCCTAATCACTTTTCTCATTCAGCCATGTCTCCCTTATTCCAGTAATTTCATACTTATGCTAAAACATCTGTAATTCCCATTCAGCAATCTCGTTATATAAGATATGCAGCTTTTCCCTCTTAGCTCTGCTTTGATTTACATCCTTTCCAGAGGTATTTTCCTCTGAACATTGTTAACCTCTGGATAAATTACATTGGGATTTAGGCAGCATCCAAACATCCAAATCTCTCTCCACCCTCATTACTTCAGCCAGCAAAAGACAGGGAGTAATTTTTCAGTTTAGAAAGCAGTTGATTTTCCCCCTGAGCTTGTAAAAGGTGGGCCCTTTATGATTATTATTCCGATATTTCAGTTTGGTTCTTTTTCTAAATTTTTCCCCAGAAAACAGGCCCTGCTCATGGCTGGAGGAGCATCTGCAGCATCTCCTTGGTGCTTCCATGCAGGAACATAGTTGATAACAATTTCGGAGGGAACCCCAGGGGAAATCTCAGCTTCTCTTGTGCTGAGCTGAAATTGGAGAAAACTCTCAGGAACCTGAGAGCATTTTCCAGCTCTGCTCTTCCTGTGCATCCAGTGCTCCATGTAGGAATCACACTCTGATTCTGGAATTTCTGAGAGGCATTTCAAGCTGCACTCCCTAAAAGCTCTGCTGAGCACATCCTGCTTTCACAACCGTGTCACCCAATAACATGAGGCTTTACAGATTTAATAAACATCTTCTTTTAAATCTGGCTACTTTACAACATTATAACAAATTCAATTAAAAATGAAAGCTTTCAAACATGTTTTAGGACATGATTAGTAAATAACCTTACCTAGTGCAGGGTTTCAGGTGAAAATGTTGAGAGGAGATATCTTGGTTGTATATTCTTATTTGATTTGTTTCCACTGGATTTACTTTCCTTTTCTCTGCAGCTCTGAAAGGGCTAGAAAGGAATCTCAAATACTCATTCACTGAAAGTAAAACTCTAACACTTACCACAATTATCCACTTAAAAATAGAAACTCCAGACTAAGACTAACCCTAACCCATGCCTTTCTGGGTCATTCCCACCTAAACTTTTGGTGATACTCAAGCCTCTTTTTCCCAGGTGAAGCAGCCCAGAGGGATTTTCCTGATTGCAGATTAGTGGCAGCCTGAGAGGCAGGCTCTTACTCACAGGAGCAGTGATTTATGTCATGAGTAAGCCAAGAGCCCTGTGGGTTGCAATTTTGGAGGACCCACCTCCTGTTGGGTGCACAGGACTTCCCACCTCCCCAACAGCATATTTAATGTCCATGGAGAAAATGCAAAAACTGCATAATGGGAAAATTCCCCCCAAAACCCCCAAAAACTTTCTTTGGTTTAAATTCAGATTTTAATTTCAAGTGTGGAGAAGGTCAGGACACTTAATTTGGAAGTTACAGTGGGATTTGAATAAGGAAATTATGGCAGGTAACCTGTCAGGAATGGGAGTTCACACATAATGGATTACATATTAAATTGAATTTTAAAATAATATCAAGGATGCTGTCATCCAATGTGTCACTGTAGAGTCAAGGCTAAAAATAACATTGGTTTAAAGAAATGCAGTAATTATATTCATTTCTTTAATACTCCCAGTAATAATTATGTCATTATAAAAGTTATCAATTTTATCCTTCTGGATTAAAACTCTCACCATACTTTTGAAAATGGCAGTGTCAAAAGCACCAAAAATTGGTTTAAGAGCACAAAAGAAAAATGCTTGTGGCAGCAAAAATGGGAAACACTAATGAAATGAGGTACAAACATGATCAAAACATTCCTATTTCTGATAAAGGACTCTGCTCTAATGTGGAAAATGTAACTCTTCAATCCTGGTTTAAAGCATGGAATGAAAGTATTTTACACTGATTTCTCTGGCCTTGCTGACCTTTCTCAATTTGTTTGGCCACCTAAAATTTCCTGCTGTTGCTGTGCTGTGACATGGCCACAATGTCCTCCCTCTCCTCTGAGCATCTCCAATTGGGGTTCTGTCCCACACAAACAGCAGAGCTTTAGGAAACCATTTTCTGGCCTGGATGATCTTTAACCATAAAGAGAGGAGATTCTGTGGACTTTACATGGGCTCAGTGAATATTCCCCAGTTGCTGCAAATACCGAGCGTGTCACAACTCAATGTACGAGTGCAAGCTGGTCCTGAATCCTATTTCCCCATTAGGAATCCCACAGAGCTGGGATGGCACTGCAGAAAAACTGGCTGAAAAGAGTCACCAAGATGTCCAATGTTTGTTTCAACACCTGGGAAAGCAGAACCCTTCAAAGGAACGCAGGAGGATTTCAAATGAGTGGTCAAAATGCTGGAAGTGTTTGAAGAGAGAACTGAGCAAACATTGACTCTTCTGTGAGCTAACACCAAAATCCTGCTGAGGTTTGGAGCTGCCTGTTTAGAGTGAGGCAAAAATTATTCCTGTAACACATAAGACACATGGGCTTTTTTTTTAATTCAGGCTTCTCCATCTCACCTAATTTTTGACACAATAATAAAATGCAGAGATACCAACAGAGACTGTTCTTTCTGACTTAGAGTTGACTGAAATGGTTCAAAAGTTTTGTTTGCTTGTGGCTTTAGCAGAAAATTGAATGCTCACAGCAAAAATAAACCTCAATAGATTTTGTGACTAGTGTGGTATGTTTTTTTTCTTTGCTGATTGTACAGCTAATCAAAAACCAGAAACTTCTTATTTTCTATTATCTGATTGAATGAATTCATTGCTCAGATTTTTTAAGACAAATCCCAGGAAGATTTTTCCATCCTGAGAAAATTTGACTTGAGTGGATGGAGAGTTCTTGACTTGGGAGGAGCACGAGGCCCATAAAATCACCCCTATCCACTGTAAGGTCTGACCATTACCAAAGGATCACATTTGAGCTCCCCATTTCCTAAAAGACTTCCACAGAACTCCTCAGTAGTACAACAGACTTCTGTGGGATGAAGTTAGGATCAATTCGGATTGTCCCTCAGGAAGCAACACTCTTCACCCCAGTCATGACCCAGAGTTCTGTTTTCGAAGGCCATCCCACATCCAATCCCAGCTCATCCCTCTGAGAGCAGTGCAGGACACACACTGGGGCCAGGTAATTCAGAAATTAAACATGGAAGCTGAGCAAGAAGCCAGTGGCTGTCCTGAGTCTCAGTGCTTCATCTTTCGCCCTCACAGCTCCCGTTGGTCACATCCATCAGCTGGTTTATGTAAATCCTATGGAAAACTTGGATGAAGATGGACTAAATCAAAAGTGCTGATTCAGCAAGCAGGCTTGTTGAAGACACCCAGCACCTAAAAATTGAAATTTAATTGTTGGCATGCTTTAAACGTTTGGGATTTTGTCAGTATGTGCACTGATTGGGTTCTTGGAAGGCTTCAGAAAATTCCATTTTATTGCGGCATATTTGAAAAAGATTAAATAGTCTTGAACACCCTGCTATAAAACAAAGAGCTCCGGATATTTCCTAGGATTATTTTGAATGGGTTAGTTAAGAACCATAATGCAGATATTTTGTTCTTTGTTCAAACATCATCCATCTAGCTGGAAAAAGGAAGGGAACTTGGCATTTCTTACCTCATGGCCATCGAAATTGGCTCTCAGGGTACCTGTGCCATTGGCTTTATTGTCATGGAGCTTCTGACACAGCAGAAAAACCCCATTACACAGGATTTAGCAAGAGAGCATGGGCAATTGTCTGGGGGAGATGTATTTTCTGCTCCTAGGGTTATGTAAGCCTTTTTATCTCTCTGTATGTAAATGTACATCCCAGGAAACTCTTATCCCATCAGATGTGTTGCTGATAAGATCTGTTTGAAGAGAGGGATGGAGATGACCCAGTTAATGAACTGTTGCCAGGAGGTAGGTGGGTTATTTTTGGTGACCACACTGGAAAGTCTTAATCTGCCTCTTATCCACATAGTCAATAAATATATTCAGGAAAACTTTGCCTGAACCCTTCTTGCATTGCTTGAACTTTCTCTTTGGCACTCATAAAATGATCCTGAGTCTTTGTAAAGTGTTTGAGCTCCAGGGAAAACCAAGAGAAAAACCCAAACCAAGAGAACCAAGGGTTAAACCCAAAGCAAGACAAACCCAAATAAAGTCCCCTCTTCCTCATGGCATTTTTGAGCATTGCAAGTTTCCATTCAATGTTGTCCAGTGGTGGGACAATAGGGAATGGCTTTGAGCTGGATGGTGGATTTAAATGGGATTTGGGAAAGGAATTTTTCGCTTTGAAGGTGGGGAGGGCTGGCACAGCATGTCCAGAGAAGCTGTGGCTGCCCCAGGATCCCTGAAAGTGCCCAAGGCAAGGCTGGAGGGGACTTGGAGCCACCTGGGATCGTGGAAGGTGTCCCTACCCTTGACAGGGGATTGGAATTAGACGACCCAAACCATTTTGTAACTCTTTTGGGGATAATGAAATTTCTCCAGTTATTTTAAATTATTTTCTTCATGCTTTACCCTAAACATAAAACTGCTGTCTGTATTGTCAGTTCATCCTTTCTGACACTGCCTCTCTCACAGCACCTTTACCACACACCAGATCCCAGAGTGGCTGTGGCACTGACATGATTGATGAACTCTATCACCACTCACTGGGTAATATTTAACATATTTCAGAACATCTGTCCAGTTAATGTGGTTTTCAAGAGAGCTTTCTCTCTTCTCCAGAATGCAGTGACTGCCCAATTAATAAAAGGAACTAATTTTGGAATGCTTGAAATGAACAATTAGAAGCTCCATAAAGGTGTTTCTATGTATGGCATTAAATATAGCAAGAATTAATTTGCTGGAGTGGTTAAAATGTACGTGACAGGATTTTAGTGGGAAAATTTAATGCATGCAATGCAAATAAAAATCTAATCAGGAGTGGGAATAAAGCAGAATTTATGGTTGGGGACTATGCTTGCCACACACAAACTGTGTACTTGAAAAAAAGGGTCTCAATTAAATACACTATATAAAATTAGACCAGCAGAGGGGTTGCTGTAACAGACATAAAGCACATTTAAGTGAATCAAAACTCATTAAAAAGCTGTATAATTACAGCTAAATCACAGGTGATAAAACAATTTGAAAGACAGTCTGAAACAGAAGAATAGGATGTTAAAACAAGGAGGTGAAGTGGCTGTGACTGGACAGAAAGGAAAAAATAGGTCATGGGAGCAGAAATATGAGCCCACAGAGGATCAGCATGATGGAAAATGCCTGCAGGAAGGCATTGCTGAGAATCTCATTAGTGGGAAGCACACCCTAACAGTGACGTGTCTGGGATTTTTTTTAAAGGTGTCACTGTGCTATTCTGCTCTCTTTCAGTGTTCTACTGATCCCTCTGAGCACATAACAGTGATGAGAGCAGCCCCACTAATAGTAGTGAGAGCTCACGGCACCAGGCAGGAGCTGTGCCCAGCTGAGCTCCCTTCCACCCTCAGTTATTTTATGGTCCTGCACATCCCAGCAGGAACCTTCCCCAGCTGGTTCATCTCAACTGGGCTGGGGGAACACCCTCCAGAGGAGCTCAGCCACCTGCTGGGACACAGGTCTAGGATATGACCATGCTTCCAACAGAGGGAGGATGAGTTTTCAGTTTGAGACCAAAAGCACAAGAGCTTTAGGACAACCACTGGCCATGGCACAGCAGTAACTTCCCCATCTATTGATTCAGAAACCCTAAAACTTCAGCACTGATTTTATCACCACCGACCAAGGTCCCATCACAGAATCACACCAGCACTGAGGCTGGAAAAGCCCTCCCAGGCCATCAAGTCCAGCCTGTGATCAATCCCTATCTTGTCCCCAGCCCAGAGCACTGAGTGCCATGTCCAGGCATTCCTTGGACACCTCTAGGGATGGGAACTCTAAACTTCCATGGGTGGCCCCTTCCAATGTTTAACAATATTTTTCCATTAATAAATGCTTCCTGATAGCCCAGAATAATCCCTCCAATTATAAAAAACACATCTAGATCCAGGCTGTCACCTACTAATATATATCTAGTGACACGTCCAGTTCTCCTGTGCCACTAAGAGACTGAGGCTACTTCAGATATAAAACCATCCTGGCCTCAGGAGCCTGAGTTTCCCTGCCAGTTCCTTGCTTTCTCAGCAGGCTGTTTTAGACTTAACACAAATTTCCACAGAGGGTCCATGGCAGCTCTGTGTTTTTATTATGGTGTTAAATGCACCATAATAAAAATTGGAGCTGCCTTTGTGAAGGGTTCTCTTCTGTCGCCGTAGGGCTCGCATGTGCACGGCACTTACAGCAGCTCTCAAGGTCACTCCAGCTTCCTAACTCACTGGCAAAGATGAATTTGAGTTCAGTTCCTGCTCCAAACTCATTTTTCCCTTAGTTAACTCCATGCTTTTACTTAGCTCTATCTTTCTGGTCCAGCAGCCGATTCCAAATTTAATCAAACCTCTCATGTAGATCTCATTTTCTTCTATTTATCTAAATTACTGGATTTCTCTCCATTTTCTTCCCTTTTCCCCAAGACCCAGCACTGCATCTCGGGATTCTTAGTGCACAATTTGAAATTCACACCTTCAGGCAAAATGCTTCTCAATGATGTAAAAAAATATTTCAGAAATCATTCCCAAGGCAAACTGTCACGTTTCCTTGAATTGGCAGCACACAACCTACAAAGACAGTTGATTTTCCTGGAGATTCCAGCAGGCAACAGCAATTCCTGGGTTAAAAGAACCTTCTCATTCTGCCTCCAAGGCTCTCATCCTGCAATCTGTGGATATCTCCATCAAGAACTCCTCAGTACTGTTCAGGATCTAATGAGAAGAGCTGTGCGGGACTACTCATCTTCCCAACTGGATGGCAGGGAGGGCAGGACTTTGCCATTCATTTTTGGGGATTTCAGGCCTGAGTTGTGAGCAGTTCTCTGCCTGCAGTGATTTTCCCCTCCTCGCTGCCTGCATTATTAAATAACCTAGTGCAATCCATGCGTTTTCCCCAGTGGATGGACTCAGAGTCGTGTGGCACTTCAGGAGAGGACATCAATTAAGGGAGATGCACCAAAACTTACTCTGAATTTATGAAACTGAGAGTCTGTTTCTCATTACAACTCTCAGTAAATCATCCTTCTCTTGCTTTTCCTTGGAAACTGCTTCAGCTGCTGCCTGTATTTCTGTTATTTTATATATAAAAAACCTTTTAGAAGGTGCTGTACTAGTAAAAACAAAATAAAGCAAAAGGAGTCATGCCTTAAAAATAAATATTTAAAAAATTATATATATATATATATTTGCAAGAGACTCTGAGATTTTTGCATATGGACTACAAGATGCAGTTTCCCATGAGATTTTCCTAAGTAATTTCAGATATATTTAATTAATTTTTCTTTTGGAAGATGGTTTGGAAAAGTTGGTGTCTCTGATGGTCTATTAAATAAGCAGATATTTTCACATTTGAGGAACAAAGACTTCTCTGACCTAACAGACCTTCTAATCCCATTTCACTGTTAGCAGAGCTGGTCTGAAACTGGCTCCTTGAAAGGGAAACTGAGGAAATGGGGTCAATAGATTCCCTCCTGTTATCACAATGAATAGAAAGGAAGCCACCTGTTCTGCAGCAGAAACTGATTTTTAACAGTTTTACACAACCTGGAAGCAGAAACCAATGTAATTTCAAAGATCAAAATATCTTTGAATAATAATTGTTGTTTTAATTTCCTCTTACGAAAGGGAAACTGGTGGAGATGTGTCCAGGCAAATCTTGCTCCTTCCTCTTTATCTGCTGTGCATTTCTCAACACTGCCAGGCTGAAAATCTGTAATTTCCCAGGTTTTACTGCTGAGCCAGGTCATTTTCTTTCCTTCCTGTCTGTTTTCCTGAAGCCAGAGGAGTTTGTGCCAGTCCATGCACTCACCTTCTTTTGAGCTGGAGCAAACACATGTAGAAAAAGGAGAAAGGCAGCTGAGCACTAATTATTCCATGGATGTGCTGGTCCTGCAGGAACACCTCTGCTCTTGGGTGGGAGCTGTCACCCAGAGCTGTTCTCAGGTTTAACCCTATTTTACTTGCATAATTGGCCTCAGAAATTACTCCCTGAGCATCCCTTTGCACAGGGGTCTTGCCCTCCACCTTTAAACCTTGTTTGTTCTAAACAACAAGGGAAGCACCTGCTTACCTCAAACATCCTTCCTCTCCAGCAGCTGACACACCACTCTCCCCCTGGATTTAGAACAGGGCTTTTAATAGCTCTCCATTTTCAGCCTTGCTTGCACTTTGGGTGGGGAAAAGCAGGCTGGCTATGAAAGTTCCAGTGGCACCAGCACGAGTCTTTGTAGAAACAGCACTAAGAGGAAATTGGAAAAGTAAGGCTGGAGAGTACAATCCTATTTAAAAAGTACTTTAAGATCTCTGGGTTTAAAAAAAAAAAAAAAAAAAAAAAAAAAAAAAGAAAGAGACCTACTAGTTTTCATTTCAGTGCTGGGTCCTTTAAGCACATTAAGAAATAATTTGCTCATATCCTAAAGATATTATGACAACTCCTTTGCTTCTTCCTTGCTGTTCTCTCTAACTGTCTGTTCTTTTTTTTCTTCTTTGTGCAGTGGAGAGCGACCTCTTGGTCCAAAGGAGGGTCACCCTCACAAAGGACTCCAGCTTCAGCAGAGACTGTTCCAGCAGGGCTGGTGTTATTTAAAACCTCAGCCCTGGTCAGCAAATGTCTCACCTGTCCTTGCTCCGAGGAGGCTGCACATGGCCAAGGTCTGACAGGCTCAGGTTGCCACCAGGTCACAAAACGTCCTTGGCACCTCCCTGGGCTGGAGGAGCTGTTGGGAAGTTTCCCAAATGTAACTGAGATGCAGCACTAATCATAAAGGCGAAAAGGACAAAAAGTAAATTAAAATAGAGGTGTACCCAGAACAGAAACTTAAAGTGTCCCCACCCTGACAGGGACTGAAAAATCTCTCCTCATCCCTCTTCACAAAGACTGGAGCTGTGGTCACTTGGATCCAGAAAGATACTGGGGGAGTATGACACCAAATTAAAAAAAGGTTTTTTTAATAAATTAACTTTGAGAGTTTCATTGATAAGGCTTTCCTTTATCAATTTTGAAGTTTTAGCATTATTGGAACTGGACTAAGAGTTGTGTCTTGAACTGGACTAATCATAGCGTCTTGAAATATAAAAGGGACATATTATCATTGGTAAAGTCAACACTGCCCTCCAGCCACCTCTGCAAATAAGAACAGAAAGCACAGAGATGAATAGCACTTTTTGAGTTTAATTATTTAACCCTTGGCAATAAATATCTACTACACAAAATCATCTCCACAGTGGAGCAAGTAAGAAGAAATGTTAATGTGAGACAATGACAGGATGAAAATCATATTGGACACAAACCAAATAAATTATTCGGGCTATCCTACAGCCAATGAGGATTACAGGTTAGGCATGGGATATTGACCACCCTTGGCAGGTGATGGATTTTATTGGATGTGATAAAAGAGAGGCTCCGGGTGAAGAGCGACAGGACGAGCGATTCACTGATCGTCCTGAAAATTGACAGAAAGATTCCTCATGTCTCAATTTGCAGAATGGGATACTTAACATTTGGAGTGCCATTTGATGGCATTCATGAGATGATAATGACTCTGTGTCAGTAATGACCTAGACTGGGTTTGGAGCAGTGACCTAGAGGTAAAAAACTTTAAAAGGCATTACTGTCATCTAAGCCATTGCCAGCGAATTTCAGTGCCACTTAAGCGCCTTCCTCTGGATCTATCTCCACATGAGGAGGATCCTGCTCCCCACAGAGTGTCTGCAGAAGAGGCCAGAATTAGTCTCACTGTGTTAAAACTTTGATTTAGCCAGGAGCAGATCTAAGCCAATATGAGAATATCCATTATTCGCTCCTGCTCTGTGCTGCCCATTTTCCATAACCTTGCTCCATGTCCCACAGAGCAGAGCTAAAGCAGTGACTCTCCTGCCACACACACACACACCCCCACCAAGTTGATATATTTTATGATCTGCTCTCCTTGCACCTTTTGTTGCTGACAGGATGGAAAGTAAAATATGTGGTCTAATCAAATCTCAGTATTATTATATTAATAAAGAGGGACAATCTCTGGCAAGAGCAAATCAAGAACAATATCCAGTGATCTGGTGGATAGAATGAAAGAGGGATAAAATTATATAAGGCCTCTTGCTCCAGAAAAGCCTAATTTTGCCCAAATTTTTAGGATCCAGCAACATTCCTTTGTACAATAAAACTAAAGCTGGCAATTTGGAAAGAAAGGACTCTATTTGACACCCTAAACAATCCTAATAACGTGAAACCACAATCACTTTTGTTTGCTCCTTTTTGGGCGATCCTTAATCCTAATTTCAGTTCCAATTTGCTCAGGGACTGTCTGGACAGTCATGAACTGGTTTGCATTACTGGTTTAACTGGAGCTGGGGCTGCTCTGCTGATGGCAGCATTTGGGAACAACTTTTAAACCAAAAAGTATGGAAAACCCCATGTCCACAGAACTTTTCCTGCACTTTCAGCACAGGACAGAACTGCCAAGCACAGACCACACCCCTTCAACTCAATATGAAAAGCCAATGCTAAAATACTCATTAATAAAGAACTGAATTATTAATAATATTTATGTTTCTATATTGTATAGATACTTCCCTCTATCACACAAGACATCAATTTCCACATTCCTTCCGTTAAAAACCACTAATGCAATTTTAAGGAATACCCAAAGCACAATTTTTGGCACAAGACTCTTTTTCTTATCTTTTGAAAATGGTTGTGGAATTATTGTAACAGCCTGTATTTGTTTTTGGATAAGTATTTTGATCAGACTGCTGATTTAATTTACATGCTCCACATTCTTTGGCCATCTGGCCTCTTCCAGAATAACATCAGAACAGATTTTTAAATCATTAGGAATATTAAAATCATAAAAGCAATTAAAAATATTTATTATTGTCAAGGACAAGTCTTGAGTGATTCTATTCCTCTTCTTGGTTTTTTTGCATCATATTAAAAAGTAAAATGAGGGGGTTTGAAAGACAGTATTAAATCTACAATTTTAAGTAGCTGTAAGATTTTTGAGATAATAATCTAAGAAAAACTAACTAAATAAATAAATAAGTAAATGCTGCCATATCAGCAGCATCACATTTTATGATTTAAAAAGTCACATAATTATCACAGCATACATTACATAACCTTCTGTGTTAAACATGAGCTGAAAGTGCAGCTGTGAGACATTTTGGGGGGTTAATCTACATTCATCCCCCATAGATGCCTGGATTGCACAGACTTGCTGCCACAAAGTCCTTCAGGGCAGGTGTGAATCCAGCCATGCCCTATGAGAAACACCTCAACAGGTAAACTGCTTGTGGAAGAAGAAAATTATCCATATTTTTTAGAAGTGAACCAAAGCAGGGAGATTTTCCTCATTTCTCAATCGAAACTCCTCACACAATTGCTGTGGCAGCAGAATTATTTCTGCTTTAATAGTCTGTGAAGGTCTTGTCTTTATTTAGTGTAAATATTTAAGTATTGTGTTTAAGTGTGCGCCCTAAGTTTTTACAAATGGGGATTTTTCTGAAACAACAGTTTATAAAAAATGGATGGAGATGTTTCATTTGCTGAAGAAAATCCATCTATTGGCTCATTTGAATATTAAAAAATTCAAATTTATCCCTCCTCTTGACAAAAAGTGGCTTTTCCCATTTGCATCTCAGCAGGAGCAGTTCCGTTCCAAGCACAAAATCCTCCCAGCCACGGCTTGATAAGTGAGGCATTATTTCAGTGAGGATGGCAGGGTTACATCCATCTAAAAATTCCACTGAGGGAGGGGAAAATCAGGACTCTGGGCACTGCTCAGTGATTGTTCTCTGTGCTCAGTCAGCTGGAGAAGTCGAGCTCATCAAGCCATGACTCTCCATCTTTCACTTATTCCCCCTCTGAGCCGTGGCTGTGACACATTTTCCTCTCCTTCCTTATCAGGGCTGGGTTTCATATCAGTTTTTGTTGGAATGTCACAGAAAGCAGGAGGGCTACTTTCAGTGAGGTCAAAAAGGAGTTTTCTGAGATGCATTCCGATTATTTTTAGTGCTTCAAATTCTAGTGGCAATCTACAGGACAAGGGATATTTTCTGAGGAGAGAAAGATTTTAAAGGAGGCATTGAAAATTCCAGATTTACCTCTAAAATGTTGCTAATTTTTTTTTTTCCTAACAAAAAGTAGTTATTCAGGTGGAAAAAAAATTGTCTTATTTAATGCAAAGTTGACTGGTGACCTTCACCAATTCCATCCTTGCAATCAAGAGTATTTTTTAGTTAATTCAGGATATTGATGAAGAAATTCTTTACCAAGACAGTGATGAGGCCCTGCCACAGACCAAGAAAAGTTGTGGTTGCCCCTGGATCCCTTAAAGTGTCCAAGCCCAGGATGGATGGGGCTTAAAGCCACCTGCGACAGAAGAAAATGTCCCTGCCCATGGCAGGGTGGGATGGGTTGAGCTTTGAGGTCCCGTCCAAACCAAATCATTCTGTGATGATTCTATTTCAACAAGAATCATAAGTTAAACAAGTGGGTGGACAAACTAATCCAAATTAATTTTAGAAATATATTAAATTTGGGAAAAGCTGACTTCTGATTTAATTTGGTTCCTCATTAGCAATTCTTCCAGCTCTGTAAGGTGTTTGAATGCCAAGAACTTCTTTTCAATTAAAACCCAGGCAATGGTGGGACAACACATTGCCAGGTACACAGTCACTCTCAGAATTATCTGATTAGTTATTTGGTTACTAATTTAATTCAGGTTTTAATTCTTTGACACTGCACCAGAACATTCAGGCATCTCCAATCTAAAAATACACAAATAATTATGAACTACGCTTTGTATTAGGTTCATTTTTTAAAGATGCCATCGTATTTTTTTCTCTAGAGCAACTCTTATCTCTTCTGTCACTTTAAACCTGTGTTGGTTGAAACAGATTTTCTGCAGTTAGCAATGCTAAACAGCTACTAAATAATTATTAGTTATATTTAGTTAGACTATTGATTTTATTTAATTAATGGCAGTTTAACCTGAGCCAATCAGTAAAGAAGAAATTCTGATGAGTGATCTGAACAGTGGGGGACAAAGCTGCAGGAATTGCACATCCATAGCAAGAACTATAACATTCTTTTTCAATTAAAATCAGCGTGTGAATTAACAAAACTACTCCAACACATGGCAATGAGTAGGCGGAAATAAAAATATTGCATCACATTTCACCAAGGCTCAACTTCCAACACATGCTCAAAGAACCTGCAAAGTTCTGTGAGCTTTATTCTTTATCATCAGCCCCAAGCAAAGACATACTTGAAAGGGACTCATTTCAGAGTCATGAAACAGACAGAATTCAAGAAAAACCCTCCACAATCCACTTTGCTTGGACTCCTCCTCCCTGGAGGGAACCTGTGTGGCTGAAGAGGTTTATTCCCTAATCCCCCTGGCCCTGCTGATTCACACCAGGGCTGACAGTGGTTTCCCCCCAGATCCTGGGGAAATCAGCAGCTCAATCCCAGCTCCCAGCTTGGCAGCCCACAGCACTGGAGCTGTCAGCCTGGCTCTGGCAAGGAGCAGAGCTGCCATTCCTGGAAGCCAGAGCTCTTCCCATCTCCTTTGCATCCCTCTGGCATCCCTGGCTGGCCTGTCAGTGCTGGCTTTACCCAGTCCTGACTGATGACAAGCAGCTGGAGCTACACAGTCAGCAAGGGGGATCCTGGAGGATGAATGTTGCCCCAAAAGCTTGTGACAGTGTCTGAAGGGACACAGGTGAGAAGCATAGCCTTACTTTTCCCTCTATCACTGCATAATTATTAATTTTCAATCATTAACCTCTTGCCCACCTCCAGGCCACTAATTTTAAGAAGGATTAGAAGCAGAGATCACAACTAGCACATCTTTGCTGCTGCAAAGGCTGCAACTGCAGCTCTGTATAATTTTTATAGAAACTGAGTTCAGTGCTCAGCTGGCACAGACACAGCCCTGTTGCAGTTCTCAGTGGTTTGCTGCCTTCCAGCAGCTCAGCACCTCTCCCAGACATCAAACTTCAAGATATTACCTGGAAAACAAGCTGCTTGTAATGTTGGGAGGTGGAGTGACCCTGCTGGGCTGGGAACTTCAAGCCACGTTGCCAAAGGCAAACGGAGCATGAAACCCTGTGTAAGAGGGGCTGGTAGGAAAGTTCCTGTAGGGGAGCAGTGAACCTGAGCAGTCTTTTAACCTTTTTTAAACTGTGATCCCTTCACAAGGACCTGTCTAGAGTAGGCCTCCAGCCTTTGGCACACGCTGCAGGGATGTGGAACAGTCAAGTCATGCCTCAGATGGGAAAAGCAGTGGGAAGTATCAAGGCCATGTTCAGGTGACATTATTGGCTTCAGAGGATTCCTTTGGGCTTCTCCACATGGATGATCCCCCCATGACCTGCCGATCCCCAGCAGAGCAGGGCCCAAGCAGCTTTTTCGTGCACTTAAACTTCTGGCTACAGCCACTGAGGCTCTTCACTTTCCCCCTTTCACTCACAGTTCTCCAGCTAAACTCAAGCGAAAAAAGCACAACACAGAGCTTAAAAACAACAGAGCAGAGACAAAATGCTGTGTTTCATTTAGAGATATAAACTGCATTCCAAAACCTGAAATATTAGCTGTTTTTATTCAAACCTTTAGGAGCAACATTCCTCCTGCTCTGGAGGTTTAATTTGATTTACTGCTGGCTATTCTATACTAGGGACATGTGAAAAGCAACATCAAGCATGACCACGGTCATTCCAGCTTCCAGTTCCTGAGGAAGAATCCCAATGCTAGAGTTGGATAAATGACCTCATCTTTGTTGCAGATTGATCTTGGCCTCTGTTATTGATGCAGCTGACAAGGCAATCGCATTACGGCAGCTCTGGAGGAGCTGACACAATGGAGCCTCCAGATCTAAAATCTGAAGTGTCTTGACTTGTCAGTTGTCCCATTACAAATCTTCTTTGGCAGGGGATAAGGGGAAAGGGCTATTTATAATTTAGCCATGAAATTTTAATTATGGGCTGAAATCAGCTGGGGTTAGAAATTAGGTTTGGTCATGGAGTTGCGTGTGAGAGAGGCTGAAAGCAGAAGGTGCTTGACATTGAAGAGGCATTGGTTTAGCTCGTTAATAAATCAGGTAATTATTGGATTTTTAAATAAACACATCTTTCTGAGGATAAGCCTCATTTAAAGAACGTCTGAGATAGGTCAGTGAGATAGGTCACCTTTTGCACACCCATAAAAATTACTGGCATTTGCTTTATGGTTAATCAAAAATAAATCAGCTGGGAATCATCCCATGCCTCATTTTTACATTGTCACTCGTGCAAAGGTCACACAAATCCTGCTGAAATCAAGGAAAAGATTTACTCCACCTGTCCACTCTCCACCAGGCACATAAAAATACACATAAGGAGCTGCCCTGGCAGTCCAGGTGCCTGAATGCAACACCTTCCCTTGGGAATTCAGGACTTTAATCTCAATTGTGCATTCTCAAGACCTGCACATGAATTTCAATATAAATTTCAAACTACTTGAAGACAGACCCTTCAAACCAGCAGGCAGCTCTGAGTAACTCTGTTAGACATAAATAGGTTCTTTTAAGCAGAGGATATAGGAGCATTTTGTGTTATAGATTCTGAGCAATTTGAAGGCAGGATTAAAGCAATAATACAGGCCACAGATCGTTAATGCAAATACCCAAGTTTGCAATTCTGGACACAGCCCTGGGCTCAGACATCAGTATTCACAAAAAGGACTTCACAAACATAGCAGCATACTAATAAATTTAAAATAAAATATTTAAAAAATCACTACAGAACCACAGCTGCTCAATATAGATCATCTCTCCATTTGAATTTGTATTATCATCTTTCCAAGTCAAATTGACTAATACCAGGGTGCCTTATCCAAGGACCATGTGGTCCAATCAAAGATCAATTTAAAGTGTGTTGGAAGAGATTGATTCATTTAATTCATGGACATCAGAAGCTTTAAGCTCTGCTCCCCTCGCCAAGGCATGAGTGCAGCCTCATTCCAGCCACAAAGACACACAGACAATATCCAGTGGATGCAGATTAACTGAGATGAGCTTTTATTAACTCACCTGGAAACAGAAGCCAGAGACAAATCACCCAGAGTCCGTCCTCCCTTCAGCATCTCACTGTGTTAGCCAGCCTAACATTTCCCCCATCCACTGGGGCCTTCCAACCTTCCTTTGAGCGCGATCCCCCTGACTTGCATGTGCCTGCTAATAAATTCACCTGCAGTTCTGGTTTATCACCAGTTTGTGGGTGTTCAGACCCAGCACAAAGCACCAGAAACAGGGTTTGTTTTTTTTTGTTTTTCAGGTCCTGCTCAGCCCAAAGGAATTGGATCCACCAAGGCTCCACTCCCTTCCCAGTACCAAATTGGACCTTCTGGTCAGGAGAACAAACTGAGGCACAAAATGTTCCATAAGAGTTTCTAATCAGTTGTATGCCAATTTAACTACAGATTACCAAAACAGGTCATTATCTTCCCCAATGGCCTGTCAGCATCCAGGATTATCATTAATCCCTCAGGAAAGGTTATGGATCCTCATCCTGCAAAGCCAAGGATCACTTGCATTTGGGCAGGCCAGTTTCTCTTGTTTGTAGTCTGCAAAGGGGATAGAAAACTGTGCTTGAGAAGACATTTGTAGGTGATTTATAGCACATCATAAATACTCTCAGCTGATACCTGAAAGGAGAGATGTGCAGCAGCACCATCAGCAAACACCTCTGACAATGCCAAGTGCTTGGGTCAGGTTGAAGCACCATAAAAATACCTCTGCCCCATGAAACTCATAAAAAAGCAGAGGTTTTAACAAATAAATGTGTTAAAAGACACACGAGCACACCCTTCACCTTCACGACCCACAGATATCTGTGTCCACAGGGACTGGGGAAGAGTTCTCCTCTCTTCCCCTCTGGAGTCTCTTGTTTAGCTCCTCCACAGAAGGAAAACCCAAAGCTGGCAAGGACAAAAGCAGTACCAGGAGAGAGAGGAATTTCCAGTGAGCCTTGATTGAAAATTCCAGTGGAGCCAAACCAGAACACAGGTTGCATTTGGGTTCCTGAACCATCCCACAGCCTCAGGTGTTCCTTATAGAATAATTCTCATTCTTACTTGCTGGATTTTATGCTGAAATTATTGTCTTCTGCAAATGGATTGCTTCCTGATTTTCTTTAGGATCAGGGTTTTGCCAGAGTTTGTATTTTTCAGGTGTTTCATGCAGAAATTTTACTTGGATATCAACCCCAGAGCTCCTCTGGGCCAAGTTGATCTTACCCTTTCTGCTCCACTCTGTCAGAACAATTAAAACTCTTACAAAGGGACTTTCAAAATTTTAAAACATAATTTCAGATTACTTTTATCCACCTTCACAATGCAAAATTCCTTCCAGAGGAAAATCTAATAAAAACCTGAAAACAAAACATTAGCATTACTCAATACTCTCAGAGCAATGCTTTGGCTGAAAAGCTGATTTAAAAACCCAAATTAGTTAATGTTTGATAATGAAATCAATAATTTAATTATATCTTTCTGGCACTGTATTTAGCTGAGATTTTTCTTATTACTTTGTTTATTTTTCCACTCCAATACCTTTTGCAAATTACTTATAATTAAGATAAAGCAGTGGTTGCAGAAATACTACAGAATGTGGTGATTCCATTAATTTGGGAAGCACAAATCAGATTGTGGAGAAACTCATCTAAACAACCTGCAAAATCCCCAAACTTAAATTATCCTTTTCAGGAATGTTTGCAGGGCAATGCATTCTGATTTAGTGAAATTTAGTATTTCTATTTAGACATCTGAATACACTGTGCACAGCACCTATTTCATTTTTGGTAGAAAGTTCAGACTTCTTTACATATAAATATATTTATAGGGACTGAATAAAACAGCCTAAGTGCCTACATTCCCCTGAGATTTCACTTTTTGTCATAAAAAAGTGAGGGTCCAGTCACTGAAGTTATGCCAGGATATAAAAAAACAGATTTTCTCAATATGGGGGGCACATTTCTGGGTTTGAAATGAATGGAAGGTGCAACAGTCCCTACAAAACACCTTGCTCAGCAGTTTTTCTAGCTTATTTAGCTCTCTGGTTTACCTTTTGGTCAGAATTCCAACCTCATCCCTCCAGTTTCCTGAGCTGGAGGTGGGTTTCAGAAAAAAAAATAAAAATATTACCTTGACTGTGTGGCATTCCTTCACTAAATGTCCCACTTGGGACTGGAGTGAGGATTTTCATCTTGGATTTATGGCCAAACCAGGCTTAGGAGGGGTTCAGGTGGGCTCAGGCTTTCAAACAAACAAAGAGCTTTTTGTAATCTGAAGAGAGGGGGGTAAAAAATAACCAAGAATTGAGCAGTGCTGGGAAGAGATTGGAGCGGTGACTGCACTGGTTTCAGCAGGGTTTGTTTTGTGCAGCCTTTATTTAGACAACAGTTATCAAAATGCTTCAAAGAAATCCCCAGCAATGGGAGCAGAAAT
Organism: Regulus satrapa; assembly: GCA_013396955.1. NCBI lineage: Eukaryota > Metazoa > Chordata > Aves > Passeriformes > Regulidae > Regulus > Regulus satrapa. The sequence goes on from VWZN01008669.1 coordinate 294,435, forward strand.
TGGCTTTCTAAAGGCTGATTTCCTCCACCCTGAGAAGGTAAAATATCACCCAGCAAAACAAACAAGACAAGCATTTTATGAAACAGAGCAGAGAGGTTTCCCCTAATGCAGGAATCAGGGCTTAAATCTCCTGCCTGGAAATACACAGGAGGTCAGGAAAGATGTTTATAATGGCATTTTCTTGCTTAAAAATCTATGAAAACAACGGATTGGCGTGTCAGGTTCAAGCTCTGCTCTGCTCTGTTTCTTTCCAGTTTGACCTCTTAATCCCATCCTTCTCAGCACTGAGTTAATATCTTCCTAAATCCACTGGAGTTCTCCTCCAAGTGTACTAAAATCAGGAGAATTTTTGCTTCAGGTTGAACCTAAGGCTTTAATTTCTAAAAAATACATAGTTTTTGGTTTGGTTTTTTTTTTTTTTTTTTTTTTAGAATATATATATTCCAATATATGATAATATTTAAGCAAGCGCTTCAGTTTGAGTCCCCTAATTTCCAGTAAACAAGATTACTTACTCTGCTATTAATCTTTATTTTTGGTCTTGTAATACTGACAGTAAACATAACCAATAATCAAAACCAAATTAATTTCCCAAATACAGCAAATTAATTAATGCACACAGGCCCTAATACCATGAATAAACCCCAACATTAGAGGGACTGGTTGCAGACTTTAGTAGGACAAGATGCTCCACTCATCAGGATCTTTCCTTTATTCTGGGTTTTTTTTAGCTTTGTTCAGTCCCCAAAGCTAAATTTCATTGGCATTTTTGGAGAAGAGAAAGATTTTTCTGTCTCTATGTCCCAGTAAAAGATATTTCTCTTCAAGCAAAAGGTCTCTGAGCTGGTTTGGTTTAACTGAGCCTCACACCTGGAGCAGGAGGACACCCTTGTACAAAGAACAATGAATCCAAAGAAAACCCCACTGGAAAGATAAAAATGATGGAAGAGAAATCCCCAAAAGGATTTGCAGTGGGCTAGGAACTGTCGGAAAACATTGCTGACTATCACAAGTCCTACATTTGAAAAACAAAAGTAAATACTGCCCTACTTACATTTTAAAATATTTATCTCAATTATTGTTTGCAGGGGAAAAAAAAAAAAAAGAAAAAAAAAAGAGAGGGAGATTAAAAATGCAAGCCCAGCTAAGCTCCACGAACAGCAGTGGATCTGAATCCTAATAATTACTGAGTTGTAAGCAGATAACATTAATTGTGGATCCTCTTTGTGAGCTCCTAATCACCTTGCAGCATTTTCCCTAATGGTGGGAAGCACATTAGGATGTGCTAGGTTTCCTAATAATCCACATTATTTACTGATGCTCTGTTTATGCTCCTAAATACCTTGAGACATCTCAAGTAATCCAGAATATTTGCAAAGCCTGACCCACTGGCACGAGCCCTGGGTCAGGGAAGTGCTCAAGCATTTCACTATCAGTAAGGCCGAAAGAGACCTCCGAGATCAAGTCCAACCTTTGACTGGGTATCCCCATTCCCACTAAACCCTATCCCAGAGATATGATTTACATTCTACAATGTATTTTTTGAACACTTCCAAGGATGGTTACTCCAGTACAGCTTCAGGCAGCCTCTTCCAGTGCTTAGCCACCCCTCCAGGAAAGAGATTTTCCTAAAATCCAACTTAAACCTCCCCAGCCCAACTTGAGGCTGTTTGTTCTGCTGTGTTTTCAAAAGGGACTAAAATGCATTACAAAAATAAAAACCCAAACAAATCCCATATTATTTATCCAGGTATGTAATAGCTATTCAGAATTCTGTATTTTAGACTCTGTTAAAAGAAGCACAAATAGCCACCTTGCCAGAATCTAGAAGAATAAAGAGATAAAAAACTAAAGAAATAAAGAAAGACTGATGTGAATATTATTCAGTTACACTGATAAGATCCTGGTCATTTCTATTATTGCACTTACAAAATTAGAAGCCCATAAAATGTTTACTTAGCATAAATTCTGTGCTGTAGAGTCTGATGGAGGTGAAATTCTATTAGCAGTTGATATCCTTAAATTAATGGTAGTGAGTGAGAATTTGGGAATTTTAGTGGTCAAAACTCAGAGGGTTTGAAACAACCACTGAGGAATTGTTCCATCTCAAGAGGATGATGAAGGCCAAAATTTAAAGATCAGATTCAATTTCCTGCTCCTGAGATGTTTTTTGTAAGGCCCAGAACCTTGGGGTTGGACACCTAATGCCTCATAAAATCAAAATCTTCCCTGTCCTCTTCATGTCTAGAAATGAAGGATGGATTAAAAGTGGAAGCTGTTAATAAGGAAGTTGAACAGAAATGTTCTGTATGTCATGAACAACACAAACTCTCCAGTAATGATGATCATTACTAGAAATGTGACTTTCACTAGGCTGAAACATCCCAACTTTTGAAAAAAAGCAAGACTTGCCAGACAACAGCCACTGGTTCACAATTTGCTATTTTAGAACCAGACTCAAATCTTGGTAAATGTACTCCCTGTTTCTCTGTGCTAGGATTCATTAATTTGGAGGGGGGGGGTGAAATATCGTGGCTTGTAATATTACTATAAATCACACATTTTACTCTCCCAGTCGTGCTCAGCAACAGCACTGAGACAGAAGCAGAGCCTGCTAATTATGTGCCACAACAAAGATTATAATGAATGCTCTCATTAACTATTCCTTTATGTTTGATGAACTAATAAGTAATTTCTTCCTCAGCCATTATAAAATCATTTGGCACAAAGACCCTTGATGTGCTCACAAGCCCCTCTAGGTAAGTTTTGATTCGGTATTTTTAATCATCTCTGGGTCTTGATGGATTTTTGTCGACTCAGACATGTTTGCTCCTTTTTCCATTGCCAGGGACATTCTGCACCAAGAGCTGCAGCTGCAACTGTATTATCTGGATTTTGCTGGGACTCTTGGGGCATTCTCACTGCCCAGAGTGAGCCAGCCCACACTGCTCATCCCCTTTTCCTTCCCTTTCTCCTGCCAGGATGAGGAGATGCTCCAGAGGTGTCCCAGTGCAGGAGCCAGGCTGAGAGTAGACACCAGGCTCGGGATGTGGCTCATGTTCCTTTTGTCTGATGAGGCAACTGGGAAGAGGCTCAGCTGGAGAAAAGGAGGCTCAGGGGGCCCTTCTGGCTCTGCTCAATTCCCTGGCAGGAGCTCAAGCTCTGGGGACAGGGAAGAGGGAATGGCCTCAGGCTGGGCCTGGGCAGGCTCAGGGTAGAATCAGAAGGAATTTCCCCATGGAAAGGGTGCTCACTCAGGGCTTGGCACTGCCCAGGGAGGTTTAGAGTACCCATCCCTGGAGGTGTTCAGGAAAGGCCTGGACGTGGCACTCAGTGGTCTGGGCTGGGACAAGGTGGGCATGGGTTACAGGCTCAATGTTCTCGGAGGGCTTTTCAACCCTCTGTGACTTGGGGATTCTCGCTCTCTGCAACTCCCTGAAGGGAGGCTGGATCCAGGTGGGGTTGGTCTCTTTTCCCAGGTAATGAGCAACAGAACAAGAGGAAATGGCTTCAAGTTGCACCAGGGAAGGTTTCATATACTTCAAAAAATGTCTTCACTGAAAGGTCTGTCCAGCCCTGGCACAGCTGCCCAGGGCAGTGGTAGAGTCCCAAAACCTTGAAGGAGTTTAAAGCAATGTGGATGTGGCACTTTGGAGACGAGGGTCAGTGGTAGCTTTGGGGAAGGGTTGGACTCTACGATCTTAGAAGTCTTTTCCAACTTAAACCATCCTGTGGGTCCACCTCCCCACAGCAGCCCCTTCCCTCAGCTACCTCCCATTCCAGAGGTCCATGTTGGCAGGAGCCACAAAGAAGAGCCCCCAGATCCCACCCCAGCTGTCCCCTGAGCCATCCCCACCCTGTCACAGGAGTCACCATCACCCGAAGCCCATATGCTGCCCCCAAGAGCCACCGCTGTTGCTCACAGGGATTTTATCCACAGTTCGAAGAAAGATGAAGTTTCCTTCCCATTCCACATCCTTTTCATTTCAGACAGGAGCAAATGTGACAATTCCACTGCAGGAGAACAACAGGATCTGCTCCATTCAAATTCCTTTTCTCCCTGCAAGAGCAAAGATAGTGCAGCCCAAGCACCGAGGCCGGTGTGAAATCAATTCCAGCCACCGTGTACAACAGAAATTTGAAATACAAATAGGAATGTTTTCCAGCTATTATAAACACTGTTTTGTTTTGGTTTTTTTTTTTTTTCCTACGAGCAGTGTTGGCTTATCTGTATTATTTCCAAAGAGCTTTTTGGAGTTATGCATGTACATACATGCATGTACGTACAGCCACAACAGCTTGTTCCTTTAAAAAAAAACAAAACAAACAAACAGTGATACAGCACCTTTAGAGCAGCTTAAACAGCAAAATTACAATTGAATCCACTCTGCAGCCCCAAGAGCCACTTTTCACGTGTGTTACCACTTGAGTCTGAGCATGTCTCAGAGCTGTGGGCTTCGTAAGCAAAGTGGAAAATCCATGATGATAGGAGTGATGATTGTATTTATTTGCACTTGGATAGTGGGTGAGATTCCCTGTCACGCTCCAGGAAGCAGGAATGCAAAGCACTGCCTAACCTGGGGATATGTAAATAGGCTTCATCCCCAGAGCTTGCACAGTGGATGAAACACCTTAACAGCAGCTCCTTTACTGTTCATAGGCATCAGGCACAGCAGTCTGTCTTTGGCAAGCACTTCAGTGGAGCTTTGAATGCCTCAGACAGGTCATGCCAGTCTAAATCTGTGATCCACACCAGAAATCAGCCAAAAAAATTATAGTTAAGGGAGCTCTGACTCTGAACACACCCACCCTAGAGAAGTTTATCCAATATAATGGGATTAAGTACTCACAACTCCAGCTTCCCCAGACACAGGACAAACCCTGACTCCTCTCGAAAGCTGAGTTTCAGTCCTGACCATTCCAAATAACTTTGTTTCCTAGGACACTTTGCAGCCCTGTTTAGCTTTTTGCCTCCCATCCTGTGGTGATTTACTGAAATAAACCGGAATTCGTACACCTGAATATCAGGGGCTTTCACGGGCAAACTTCAAGATCCATTAGTGGCCATCTCAGGGCCTGGAGGCTTATTGAAGCTCCTCAGCCTGGCTGAATATTTCTCCTCCTCACCGAGGAGAGCCAGGGACTGAAAGTGAAAAGAGATGTACTTGTGAAGATTAAAATCTCCTTTACAAATTTAGTGTATTAAGCATCTGTGCTACTTGGCAGCCTGGTGCATCAATTCCAACATAAAATAGTGCTAACAGCTCTACAAGCTTTTTATCTCTCCCAGCTTCCCTGCGCCCTGGGTGAATCACACGGGCAAGAATTGGAACTGGCCTTTCAGACAGGGAGTTAAGCAGCTCTTAAATCAGACAAGCACGAGGCTCAGGCAAGGCAATTTACCTTTTTTACACCCTTTTAAGCAACAAAACCCTTTTTGCTCTTCGAGGAGTTCATCTGAATCTGGGCATTATGGATCTGATCATCATTCCTGTCCCAGTACTGCAATGCTGTGGGTATTTATTTACTGTATTTTCATATTTTTATTTATTCTATTTTCAATGCTGGCTCATTCCCATCTCCTGAAGCTGAGCTGTGATCCCTCAGAGGTTCTGACACTTAGTACAGGTGCAGGGGAGAAACTGGCAGAGCAAACAAACTGCTCCAGGAAAATTCTGGTTGGGATAAAATAGATGAGAGGTTGGATTTTCACACTTTATTAGTGACCATTGTTCTTCTCTTTCAGCTACAGCACCACAAATTTGCCCATTATTTGGAAGTTCAAACATAGCTCAAACCTAAAAATTGATCTTAGAGTGATGCACATATTAAATATACTGCAGTCATAAATTATTTTTAAACAATTTTAATTGAAATAATTTCAACAATTAATTAGTTTAATTTAAATAATTTTTAAAAACTTAATTTAAATAATTTAAAAAATTAAGTTCTGCTATTCCATTTTCTACAGCTTAAATGAGTCACTTCAGAGGTGCCTCTAAATAAGAAAATTGTATTCAAAAAGGCAAAGGTCCAGACGGATTGATGATGAGCTAAAAGAAAGGATAAATATTTTTTTAAAAAAAACCAAACTTTTTCTTTAAAAGGAAACAACTTTTTCAATAGAAAGGCAGTTTTGCTTCCCACTTTCCTATTTTAAATATTTTCTTAAAAATATAACAATTTAGATAAACTAAAAATTCTGATAAATGTGTGTATTCATTGTTTTGGAGCAAACCTGCTGCTGCAAAAAGAACATCCCCAGCTTCTCCCAGGTGGATTCAATGGTTGGGTCTGGGGAGCCATAAGGAGGAGGACAGGACCTCTCAAGGATGACAACAGCATGTGGACACTTGGAGTCACAAAGCCTCCAATATTTCTCAGAAAATATGGCAGAAGACAGAGGAAAAGCCAGGAAAAGAGAAGTTTTCAAAGGGAATTTCATGAAGCAATGAGCTTGACCTTGTTTTAATAGCACCTTTTTTGTTCTTCAGGAGACCAGATTTTTAAATGGCTTTAATGGTACAAATAAATGCTGGTGAGAACCTCTGAGGCTCCACTGAAGCCAGTTACAGCAGTGGAGCCTCTTTAAAAGGAAAATCTCTTTTTCTTGTTTAAAACAAAAATGCCCCGAATGAGTAGAAGCCACCCAGGATGTTATTGGGGAAATTAAAGCAGTACCTTAGCTCTGAATTATTAATAAACAACAAGCAGCAGAATTATTCACCCAAACAAGTAACGTGTACATTAAGAAATAGTCCCTACAACAAGTTTTAGATAAAAGCCACTGTGATTAAATGGAGTTTAATTAACAGGTACAATTACCTAATCAAAAGGAAATGCTTCCATTATTAGTCAGTACCTGCTGTAGAACAACTCTATTGTGAATATCCACTGGATGTTGAGGAGCCACAGAGCCAAATTCTTTACTGAAACACCAATTATTACTGAATTTCCATCACAGAGTCATTATGGTAGTTATAAATTTCAATTTAAAATGTTTTCATTCCACTGAAAAGTAAGTCAGGTACAACATGTGAATAGAGGCATTGGTGACTAAAGTGCTCTACAGGAGTATTGGAAAAGTCCAGATCCCTAAAAGTAGTTCAGGTAAATAAAAGATATGAACTTACATGTTTGAATCACAGAATTCCAGGATGGTTTGGGTTGTAAGGGACCTTAAAAAACATCCAATTCCACCCCCTGCCATGGACAGGGTCTTCTTACACTGTCCCAGGCTGCTCCAAACCTCAATGTCCAACGTGGCCTGAGACACCTCCAGGGATTCAGGGGCAGCCACAGCTTCTCTGGGAATTCTATTCCAGTGCCTCCCCACCCTCACAGCCAGGAATTTCTTCCCAAATACCCCATCTAAACATGCTCTCTTTCCATTTAAATCCATTTTCTCTCGTCCAGTCACTCCTGGCCCTTGTGGTATGCCCTGATCACAACAAACTGGAAAAGAGAAGATGAACAAATCAGGAAACTTCAATAATGCTTAATAATAAACCAAATACTTTTCACAAAAGAATTATTAACTGCAACACATTTCTGTAGATCAATAAACTGCTGCCAATCACTGAAGAATTTAATTCTGTACTAGAACCTTCATGTCTTCTGCAAATGATAGCAGCAAGAGAAGGCTCCAGTATTTCAGAGCTGCACAACAACCAACTCCTCTGGACCAAATTCTAGGATCACAGTCAAGATTACATTTTTCCAGACCATGGAAAGGGCTTCTGCTGGTTTGCCCTTTTTTAATCAAAGCTGCTGCTTTCCTAAGTAAGGCTGTGGAGTGAAGCTGACCCTGGAGACATAATTCACCCTGCCCTGGGCACAGAGCTGATATTTTGCTGTTTCTTTTGGAGGGAGGAGGAGGATCCCATATCCCCCCATGTAAACCTGACCTAAACCAAGGAATGCAGCTTCTGTTATAAAGAACATCACCTCAGGAAAGACTTGTTCTACCTCTACATTAAGATAAGAAAATGAACAAGTTCAGCCAGGCTTTCTCACCAAAACCAGCTCTCCATAAATCCCTAGGAGGTCGGTACTACCCAAAAGATTGCTCCAACATTCCTTGCCCAAGAGTCTGCTCCCATGGCCAAATTACCTCCAAAACAGGTTTAAATCTGGGGTTGCCTGAGTCCTGCACCACAGTTTAGCTCCTATTTCTCTCATTCCATCAGTCTCCCCAAAAATTCAGTGACCCTCAGTTATTTTACTATTTCCTGTTTCTTAGGATATTCTTCTTCAAATTTATTTTGTTCTCTGCCTCACCATTAGGTCTCTTCAGCATTTTATAGCCCTAAAGTTCACTACATATTATATAGAATTGACCTTTCATTTTAGTGGGTACTCCCTGTTCCATTTACACCTCTGCTTCCAGCTGCCTTAGGATCCTGAATTTTCCTCTTTTTATTGCTTGGGTGACACAATGGTACTCCTGTGTGTCTCTATCAGTCTTAAGAAAATAATAATCTATTTTATAGCCTTGCTTCAGCAAAACTGTATTTATTACAGCACACTGAACCACAGGTATCCACATTCCACAGGGAAATGAAGTTTACCTGGTATGACAGCACCGTGTCTTCCTTTCTTCTGATGCAAGTAAAAATCAGAGTAAAAAACATTAAGTTACTTTATGCTGCACATCAGGAGATTAAAAGGAAAAGAGGTGCAGTGTGGACTATCTCCAAATAAAACTGGCAAACAGGTCGAAGTCATGATCACATCAATGCAATCAGAGAACATCCAAATTAAGGTTTTGTTCATAGTAGTGCTTTTATTCCTGCAGCACCAATGGCAGGGAATTATACCTCAGTGTTCCTACAGGAGATGGGCAGGATGTGGTTGCAGGTGTAAATAAAACAACAAAGCATCTGAACAACTTCATTTTTAGTATCATTAAAAGCTTATTTGATAATATATCTGAGTATCCACTCAAATACTTTGCAGCCCAATCTCTGATCACTGGCATTTCCAATTTCAAAAATGCAATCAAATGAAAACAAAGGACCCAAGAAATTGACTTTATATGTGGAGACAGAAACACATCTTCTAATTTATTTTACCATGGAATATAGGAGCTCCACACACTCCTCCTTTTTGATTTTTTTATATCCCTCCTCCCAAAATCCAGATTTGTGGGATTAAACATGTGACAGCCTTTGCTTGAAGTTTACATCACTAGGAAATATTTTCCAAGGCTGTGGAGAAAATGGAGATTAGTCCTGCCTTGCTCTACTTTTGTTCCAGACACATTTGGCGTGCACAGGGGAGGAGGAAGTGCTCTAAGGCAGCGCCAGGAAGGCTTAGCCCCATTTCACACCACTTAATCACAGATTACAAATAGCAGGGGACAAGAAATCAACTCTTTTGCCATTCTTAAACATTCTGGAGTTTGTTTCTAAGCATGTTTTTCTCTGAGGAGGAAATAGCTAATTTAACATGCTTATTAAGACAAAGGGATGAGCTCTATCCTGTTTTTAATTGGGTTATATCAAACCTAGATGGAAGGGATGTGTTTGTGGGGGTTTTACTGTAGAGCAATTAATTTAATTTACCATTTCCATTCTACTCGTTATTAAATCCACTACAATTTAATACCTAAATTAATTAATACCTAAACAACCATGCAAATAAAAGTAAAAAGTCCATGAAGTTCAAGAGTAAATAGCAGGGATGTACACTCCACTAATCACAGAATTCTCACAGCATTAGTTGTTTATCCACTGCAAGAGTTCACAAACACAACATATGGACCAGAAAGTGCTGCACATTCCAATGCAGAGCTCCCAGGGCCAGGGAAAGAGGAATTTAAATCTTCACAGTCACTCACAGACTCATGGAATGGTGTGGACTTGAAGGGACCTTAAAGCTCATCTAGCTGCCATGGGAAGGGACACCTTCCACCATCCCAGACTGCTCCAGTGCCAGTGTCCAGCCTGGCCTTGGACACTTCAAGGGATCCAGGGGCAGCCACAGCTGCTGTGGGAAACATCTCTAACCCTCTCCCAACACCTCTCAGGAAGGTATAAAACTTCTCAGCATCTGTCATAAAACTACTTTTAACCTTCTGCTAATGCTGCACATCCAGATGCATAAAAGCTGAGGAATATGTCATGGAAAATAAATCCTGATTTTTTTTTTTTATTTTTTTTTTTCTTTTTTCATGCTGATGGAATTAGGTTTGAACATGGGCAAGGAAATGCAGTTCTTTGAATTTGGAAGCTCCTGGCACTCAGTAAAATGCAGAACACTGAAGAGAAGGAACTGGAACAATTCCTTACAGAGAGAGAGGTTCAGAGCTGTGTTACAGGTCAAGGTAAAATTGCTGCCTCACAAAAGCTCCATTCACCAGGAGCAGAGTGTGAGAAATTGCTGCTGTGAGATGAATGCATTCCTCTCATCAGATGATTAATAAAAAGATAATGACTCCTTCAAAAAGGCAATGGTTTGATATTATTTTTGCTTGTGTCACACTGGAGCATGTGGGCAAAGAAAAAATTTCTTACTGAGGCAGAACTCTAAATTCTTCCCCTGAATAAAAGCTCAAATACCATTAACTAACCCATTGTGCAGATGAAAAAGGCCCAATTGAGACTAAGGATAAATACCTGGAATTCCCTCTCCTCCTCTTCAATTTGTAGACATGAAAGGCTGTCATACTTGAGGCAAAGTAATGAGTTGCCATTGATTTTTTTGTACACTTTAAATGCTCGAAGCACTTTATGGATTTTATGGTGCCATAACACAAAATTTGCAAATATGTTGAACAATTTTAGCATTGGTAAGAGATTTTAAATGCTAAGATTTAAGCTTAGTTCAGAAGTCATAGGAGCAAGTGCAACATCTTGTGAATGACAATAGATAAATTTTACAGCAGAATAAAACCAGATTTTTATAATTAATACTGTCCTAATTTGTTTTAGAGAAGATAAATATTAATAATCAATCATTTTGCTTTTTTTGGATGGATGTACACCTGTTTGGATTAGCCTTCCTGATTTATTTTTAGACCACAATTAATTTATTTGCATTACCTGTAAATAAAATAACCCAACCACCTCTGTAGCAGATATATTGACACCAAGTTATGATGTGACAGTGGCACTTCCAAAAATGTCCTTACCTCCTGCAAGCTTTACTGGCATGCCACAGCGAATCCCTGTGAGGGTGGATAAATAATGATTCCAGAATCATCATAGCACTCAAAACACATCATTTTGGCATGGAAAAAACATAATGCATGGCAAAACTACTCTGGTGAGCAGGAGGTGAGTGCCCTTCTGTTCAGGTTGTTTTTCCTATTCCCAAAGGTTTCTCTGCTGTTCCCTCTTGCAGACTTCTCTCAGTCTTTTGGGCAGAGGCAAGCTGAGGACTTGGATTAAAGCCAAGTTGCCCAATTTCATGGCACTCCCCCTGGCACCTGATGCCTTAGGGTTTTAGCTTTAGTTCTTTAGTGTGTGACTCAACTCCACACAGTGGCAGCTGCTGCTCTCCC
>VWZN01008669.1:313173-335111 GCA_013396955.1 Regulus satrapa
GGATTTTTAACCATCTCATGCATATGGTGGTTTTTTACTTCCATTTCTGGCTGGGTATGAAAATTGGCAACTTATCCTGTTTTGCGCTTCTCTGGTGGACAAAAGGATGATTCTTCTTCTCCAGCACAGCCAAATCCAAATGTGCAGGCTGGGATTTTGCCAGATGACAATGAACTCCCAGCTTGTGTTTAACAGAGCTCCCAGATTGATTATTAAATGATTTCTGAAAGGCAAAGGGATGCTGTTGGGACTGACCTAAATAGGGAAATGTCAGTGTTGATAAATTCTTCAGCAAAAGTAAAACAGGTGAAAGCTCCCATTTCAGTAATGATGTGCATTCCCAGCCACGATAAATAATTGGGAACTGCTTTTTCTGTTTGTGCCCTGCTCGGAGCAATTCCTGCAACAGCAGTTAAAGTGTGAACATATTTTAAATTAATTTAACTCACTGTCCCACACTCATGCCTCCTTCCAAAGCTGTGGTTTCTCTATTTCCTTGATCTTCACTCCTAAAGATGCAACAGCAGCTCTGACATCGATCAAAGTTTCTGGACTCCCATCTAAGGCAGCCAAAATCCAATAAGCAAAGTCCAGTCAGGATCTGGGAGATGGAGACATTCTTGAATTTTGAGGTGAACTTATGGAAAGAAAACACTTTTTATGCTTTTCTGTTCCTATTAAGGAATTGTTTTTCCATGAAGTGCTTCTCCCTTTTTCTGGACACAAAGGTAGATGTTCATCCCTGCCTCTAAAACATAGGAAGATCATTTACAAGAGCTTGTAGAACCAGGACAAGAGGGATTGGCTTCTAACTGCCAGAGGGCAGGGATGGATGGGATATTGGGAAGGAAATCCTCTCTGGGAGGGTGGAGATGACTGGCACAAGTGTCCAGAGCAGCTGCGGCTGCCCCTGGATCCCTGGCAATGCCCAAAGCCAGGCTGGAGCAGCCTGGGACCATGGAAGGTGTCCCTGCCATGGCAGGGGGATGAACAAGATGATCCTTAATGTCTCTTCCAAACCATTCCATGATTCTGTGATTCCCATTTGTGGAACCTCTGGCACAGCAGCAGTTTATTCCTAACGCTCTCAGCCTGCCTCATTCTCTCTCATCCAGCAGTGAGGGCACTCCCAGAGCTTTTTAAGAAAAAATAAACTTCTGAGAATATAAACCCTGCATCGATGTTTCAAAGGGGGGAGGGAATGTAATGTTAGTCATTATTAATACCATCTCCCCATTATCCTAAATTAAGTCTTATTCCAGCTAATCTAAATGAGGGTTACATGAGAGCAGCTTGAGTGAGTTGAGTGGCTGCTGCAGTCTGGCCTCGGCAGGGTCCCACCTTTCCAATCCCTCCAGGACATTTCCCATGAAAGCAGCGATTGATCCCTTCTCCATCACATGCACAGTGACACTAAGAGGACTAAAAATTACTTTAGAGGAGCACAGCTTGTTATTCTCCTGTCCAAAAGCCACTCCCAGGGCACTCTGATCTCTCAAAAGTTATTATTGGAATAAACAATGTCCACAAGAACTCCCCAGGCTCCCTGGCCCCCATTTTGAGTTGCTAAGTGCTCGTTAGTATTTTGTGCAATTACACACCTCCTTATGAGCTTCATAAAATTCAGCCAGTGGCTTTCTGCTTTAAACCCTGTTGGTGTTGTGACTGCACCAGGAATCTGAGAGGTGGGATTTGTAATCTCCTTTTGGAGCTGGAATGTCAGAGCCAGAATGCAAAATATCCTCTGTTAGACCTCACCTCTACTACTGTCCATAAAGATATTTACTGTGATTTTTTTAAAAGAGATCATCCATCTTTCTGTAGCAGAATTTCCATGATGTTTTCTCTTGAAAATAAGTTGGGTTTTTTTTTTTTTTTGCTAATCTTTCCCATGTCAATACACACTCATAATTCTTACCTTTATGATGTTGCTTTTACATGAACATTAATTTGATTATATCAGACTAATAAACATCATTATTAGCTGCACAATTCCACATGTTATTCTGATAAATTAAGGTCTATCTCATTAGTACTGTAATTTCCAAAAATCAATATTTGGATTGGTTCTAGACAAAGAGCTCAGAATTTACTTAGGTCCTCCAATAAATAATTTATCACCAAATATTTCTAATAAATTATGCTTCCAACTTTCCTAAAGTGCATCATTCATGCTGCCATTTAAATATATGCAAAATATTGATCCAAATATCCAGGCACACAAATCTCAGCCACTTCAGAAATTAGCTGGACACTTCTGCTGTCACCGATAAAGCTTGGAAGGAGAGCTCACAAAACATCTCTCTGTGATTGCTAGAACTGAAATTCAAAATATCTGGGATTTATTTGACTTTCCCTCAGAAGGGTGAGTCCAAAAAAGTCCTGGGTGACAAAGAGCAGCTTCTGAATCAGCTTTGTGCTTGGTGTAATCCAGATTTGTGTAAAACTCCATCTGACCAAGCTCTTGGAAAGTTCTGTCTCCCAGAAGAGGTTCACTTCTGAGCTACTTCCGTAGAAATTAGTATTAGAAATTTTCTTGTACCAAAGTCCTAGAGATCCTACGAGGCAGGCTGCCTTTTTCACTTCTTTCCACATGTGAAGTGAAGCAGAGAATTCCCAGAACATGAATGAGGGGATAGAGCTCCCTCTGAGTTATGCAAAGTGCGAAGATGAAAGAGAAAATGCCATTTTCTCTTTCCCTTTGGAAATTTTCTATTTCCCATTTGAAATATTACCAAAACCTGAAGCAGAAATCCTGCAAGAACTCCTACCATAGCAAATGTTACAAGTCTGGAAGTCCTGACCTTTCTGAGGGACCTGAACCGGAGGGAGTCACAGGGAGGCACTGGGATTGTCCATCCTGGACAGGAGAAGTTTCAGGGTGATCCAGTTGTGGCTTCCAGTGCCTGAAGGGAGCCACAGAAAGGATGGAGAGAGACAACTCACAGGGGATGGAGTCCCAGGACACAGAGAATGGCTTCAAACACACAGAGGACAGGGATGGAGAGGGATAGTGGGAAGAAATCCCTCCCTGGGAGGGTGGGGAAGGGCTGGGCTAGAATTCCCCGAGCAGCCATAGCTGCCCCTGGATCCCTGGGAGCGTCCCAGGCCAGGCTGGACATTGGGACTGGGAGCAGCCTGGGACATGGCAGGGGTGGCACTGGATGGGATTTAAGGTCCCTTCCCACCCAAACCATCCTGGGATTCAGAGGATGAGAAATCCAAAGTCATTGTAACCTCCAGACCTGAGCAAACACTGTCCTTTCTGTTTATTGCATTGGGGAAGGTTTTTTGGTAGCTTATTTGCTTCTTTTAGAGTTGGGATTAATGAGCAAGATATGGTATTTTTTGTTTGGACTTAGATGCTTATTAGTTTTTATCTATATTACAGTTTCACAGAACAAGAGTTCTATAGCACACTAAGCTAGCTAATTAAAAATGGAGCTCAAGGTCTTTTTCCACAAGGCCTTTTAAGGGTAAACTAACTAATTACGACATGCTAGGTAAATTATTTTTGTTTTTAACTTAATAACTAGCCACTTGCAGCTCAAATTGCAGACTTTTCTACTTAATCACACAATATCACTTAAACTTCTGAAGAAGAAGGTGAAGAAGAACGGGCTAGCACTTTAAAACATCTATCTTGCTCTATATAGATTACTGGATTTCAAGATTTTAAACTAAGTTTTCTACCATGTGATCTCGCACAGTTCTATCCAAACCAAAAACCCATAATATCCCAGTCCCATCACTCAATTTTGAAGCCTTCTCCACAGCCTCAGGTCAATGCAGTGTTCTCCTGGGGTCAGTGCCTGTCAGCACAGAAAGCCTGAAATTCTCTGTGCCCAGGGTGCAAACAGTGCATAAAACAAATTCCTCACCTTAAAAAAGCCTAGAATTAAACTGAAACAGACCTGAAAAGGAAAAAGGAACTCTTACCTTTTAAAGTGCTTCCATGAAATCACTAACAATTGTTCAGTCCCTATTTCTTGACATGGAATTTTTCCCCTCAGCCAGCACCAGGAGCAGAAAAATCCACTAGAAATAAATTGATATTTTTATTGTAGATTAACTAAACTGCACACAGACAAATCAAAATGAATTAGCAATTAAAAAAAAAAATTAGTCCCTTTGTTCAGCAGACATGAGGAGCTGAAGAGATGCTGGGCACAGTGGTGGGGACTGGGAGGAGGTTTCAGCAGAAAAATAATTTCCATCCCAGCTCTTACTTTGCCTGAGCTCTGGGCATGAGGATTAAAGCAGCATGGCAGTGCTCTCGAAAAACTTTCTGGGAAAATTAGGAACTCCTTCCATCAATATTAGATTTTTTCTCTCTCTCATATTTTAACTTGGATTCTGTTCTGGTAATTTTGCTACACACACAGCCCTTGATTTGAGCAGCACGTGCCACTTGTACAGATGCCAAAAACCAGGAGAAAATCCTTTGCAATCCTCAAATAACAAAAACCAGTGGTGCAGGACAGCACTAAACACCAGCAGTTGGGTTTTGGCTCTGGCTTCTCAAACAAGATCCAAAATGCAAACAGGAATTTGGAACAAAACTCTGAAAATCAGACACCACCCTCAAAAAGCACCAAGAAACACGAAGATGACTTTGCCAGCCCACAAAGAACTTTTTTTTTTTTTTTAATGATTCCACCTAAAATTAAAGCTATTTTTTTCAGCAGAGTGTCAGCTGTAAACATTAAATCCATGGCATGAGGGATGGTTTGTTCAGTGTTGAGATTGCTCAAGAACAGCACAAAATGACCCTCCTGCTGGTGGCAAAGTCGGTGTCAGCTTGAATTACAAGTTACATAAATCCCAGTTACACAAGTTATAACCCCTAAGAGCTGCTCCAACTCGTGCACTGAATTGTTTGGCCAAGTTTCTCTTTCTGTTTGCAAATCAGACTGGTTCATTTGATGCTTTCTTTGCCCACTCTGCCATTTTCCCACTTTTTCCCTCTCTATTTCCAGGGAGAAGCACTGACCAGAACCTACCCCATCTTGCTTTTCCTCTCAGATCGAGTGGGAATTCTCCATGAGTATTCCTTGTCTGGAGAAAATAGGATGAGTTTGAAAGAAAATACCTAGAATAACACTGGGTGGGTTAATTGGGTCAAAGAACTAATCTAACCCTCCTTATGCAACCATTTCTTCTAAAATCCAATCCCATTTTCTGGGCGGGGGAAAAAAAAAAGCCCTCATTAAACTACTCCTTAAATCCCTGTTCAATGTATATTTAACTACAAGAGGGCAGGAGTTTTAGTAGAGCATCTCCACATAAGTTAGCTTAAATACCACTAATATTGGCATTTTACTCAGTAATTAACATAATTTACACTATGGAGCTTGTTTTCTTTCCAGAAATCAATTCCTCTGCTCTGATATGTTCCTGAGGAAAAAAAACCAAAAAAAACCAAAAAAAAACAAAAAAAAAAAAAAAAATCAAAATTCTATCTCCAAAGACTTTCATAGAGTAAAATCATTCAGTTGGATGGATTTAGCTGCGCTGCTGTGAGGTCAAACCTAGGAGGCAGATAATGTCCTGATGGCTGGCTTTACTGTTCCTTTCTTTAAACACTCTTCTCCACTGCCCTTATTTCACCATGAAAAGAGCATTTAATTTAACTCCTCCCAACCCCAGCTTCTAGGCATGTGGGTTTGCTTTAAAAAGAAAAAAATATGCATACAGTTTATAAAGATAACATGGAAAACAAATATAGAAAAGCAACATGCTTTAAAACCTATATGCAGAGAAATATCGAAAAAAATTTTAAGTGCAATCTGTTGAAAATTTCTCCCCACACCGTGAGTTTGTAACTCAGTCACAGTGCTCAGGTTTCTCCTCTGCAAAGCAAAGAACCACATCCCTCCCACACCTTCTCTCCCAGCCTCAATCACTCCTCTCACCTTCCCTGGTGACTCCTGGGACTTCCTGGGGTGCAGAGATGGAGAAGCACAGGCTGCTCCAGCTGTGGGCACAGCCAGGCTTTAGAGAGTGACAAATGATGTTCTGTGCCTTGTTCTTGCTGACTTTTCCTGATTTGGAAAGGTCAACTTCTGTGTAAGACACCAGAATTTCATGGCAGATTCCTGTTTTCTACATTACTTTGGCACATGTTTTCACCTCGGTACATCAGAGCAGGTAAGGAGTGAGAAATAAGCTGCTCATCCCTGCAGGGTGACAAAGCTCCCTTCTTGGGGCTGGAATGACATTCAGCTCCAAAAGCATCCAAATTCCCAACCAGAAACAAAACAAGGCACAGTTTTGTTATTTTTTAATAATATTTTTTCACGCAAGAAAATGCAGCCATGCAAAACATGACATATTAATGAATTTGGAGCCCCTCAGCAGCAGCCAGCTTAAAAGAGGGGCTCCAAATTAATTAACACATGACATTTTGCTCTGGAGCATGGCTGCATTTGCTTGTAGGAAAAAAGTTATTATTTTCCAGCAGTGGGATCACTTTGTCACCTCTAATAAATAACTACAATTTGAAAGTTCAACAGGTTGCCCAGGACTGGCTCTATCTGCATCAGGGAGATAACACACCTTGACTCCAGCAGAGCAAGGGTGAGTGCCCAGCACTCCATGGCACATTTGTGAGGGGGAAATAGAGCATGCAGCTAATCCTCCAGAGTGCTGGTATTTTATTTGAGGAGATTTACTCCATGCTCTGTTTCACCCATCCAAAAACAGTAATTTTAATTCAAGACATTTATGCCTGAGACTTTTTTGTCCCCTATTTAGATTTTGTGCTTTTAATTTGGGAAAAACTATTTTTCTGTTTTTCTTGGACCTAATGGGGATGGCTGAAATGCAAGTGTTTTTTCTATACAGTGTGCAACTATCAATGAGGTTTTAGGGTTAAATTTAAGTACTGAGCATTCTCAGATTCCTCTGAAGGCAGAATCAGAGAGACAAGAGCCCGGAAAAAAAAATAATCTGTCTCCTTGTTGCTAACAAACTATATTTTATTCTTTAGGAGCACCAAAAGGAGGGCTCCACATTTTGAGTCATCACTGATGTAATATTAACATCCTGTCCATTCTGGGCCTGAGGCAAAATCCACTCAAATCAGGAGAAGAAATTCCAGTGACTCCAACAGGTTTTCTATTAGACTCTACCTGAGCAATTTTCAGGGTGAGATCTGGGCCCCATAGAAGGATAATGGGAAAGATCTCATTGGATTCAAGGGAAGTGGAATTGTTCCTACTGCAGTTCAAGGGCAAAACAAATGTTCTGTTTTCCTGCTTAATATGTGAGGAGAAATTCTGGAAGTGGCACCTCTGATCCATTATTTACTTTCTGGGATGTTTTATATTAAGAACAGAGGACAATAAGAAAACCAGGGGAATTCCTGAGTGTATCCTAAAAGCATCAATTGTATTTTCAAAATAATCAATCATATTCTTTATTCTCCCTCCTCCGTGTTTTTGAGGATATGAAAAAACAGTGTTTTCTTAGAATTGACTTAGATTTGGGGTGTTTCTTTCCTGCTTTTCTTTTAGCAATGCCATTGAACAGTGGTCCAGCTAATGATGTACAGTTCCAGCTACAGAGGCTGGATTTCTCTTCAGCTCAATTTGTTGAACAAGATCAGAGTTCTTGCTTTGTTAGGGCTTTTTGGGATGTGTTGTGAGGAGCCAGATGTCAAAAGATCCAACCTGAGAATTAACTCCAGTCACTGCCAGAGGTAAAATATGTTATTATGCTTGTACTGATGTGTCTGTGACTGATTTAAATGATGCCTTCCACAGACTGCTTCAACCAAATTTAAATCTCTATTTATAGCGTGCAATCAGCTGTCTGGCACAATCCTCTCTGTAGAGACATTCCCATCTTTTCTGGTGCCTCTCTGGCTATTCCTGGAATATCACCACCATCCAAAATATACTCCATGAGTAAAGCTGCAGCCAAAGGAAATTTCATTTCTGTCAAGTACATGCTGCAGAAGTATTCAGGCAAAATGCTCTTCAGAGACCATTTCGCAGTGTACCCCATAGTCTGAAACATGCTCATGTGGCATCTGACACTTGAGAAAGCAAACAGAGCCAGGCAGGATAAAGCCAAACCTTCCCAAAATGAGCCCTTTTAGCCAACAGCTTTCTGAAGAGATGGACTAGGATGAAGAGAAAATTGCTTCAAACTCACAGGGGCCAGGTTGGGATCAGATATTGGGAAGGAATTGTTCCCTGGGCGGGTGGAAAGGCCCTGGGATGGAATTCCCAGAGCAAATGTGGCTGCCCCTGGATCCCTGGAAGTGTTCAAGGCTGGATGAGGCTTGGAGCAGCCTGGGACAGTGAAAGGTGTCCCTGCCTTGGTAGGGGTGGCACTGGATGATCCTTAAGGTCCCTTCCATCCAAAACTATTTGATGATTTATGACCAAATGTGTTTGGTCTGTGTGATCTAATGAGGCTTTAATTTCAGCCTGCACCAACATTTTTTAGCTGTTCCTACTCACCCAATACCTTTATACCACACAAAAATAGCCATGGAAAGACCTAGAAATGTCCTAAAAACTTCAGAACAGAAAGAGCACAGACCTGCTCCTCTTGGCTTGCTCTCACCTCCAGCAGCAGAAGCTCCTGTGCCTTCCCACCCCAGGAATTTGCCAGGTTTGTGGCTCCAGCTTTTCCAAGGACAGGACATTTCCAATAATAAGAGCAGCCTGAATGGCAATGATTTGCTGCTTCAGATTTCACAACCCAAATCAAAAAAAAAAGGGTGAGCAACATCTTTGGAGACATTTCTCCCAATAACCCCATGTGCAGGACTTGGACATGCTCACACACCAAACTAAAACACACTAAACTAAAAAGCAGTAGTTTGTACTAAAGATTCATAATGTCACCACCAAGGACATTTTTCTGCCTCATCCTGGCTGCAAAATCCTATTCTGTTCTTCTGCTGCACTTCACAACATTTGAAATGGCAAGCTACTGCCTTTAGAAAGTTAAAAAGCAAACCCCAACTTCCTCTCTAATTTGAATCCTGTTGTCACAGAGCAGGAGCAGATGTGCAAATGTTTGTTTACTCGGTTCTTGATAGTAGGCATTTGCCAGCAGATGCATGAAATTAATTTCTGCCCTAGTATTAAAAATCATTTCCTCCATTTAAATGTCTCCTTGATAAAGAAACAGGATCATGAAGTGGTTCAGTTGATGAAGCAGCACAAATAGAAACAATAGTTCCTATTTTAGGAGCGCTATTTCTATTTGCTTAGATTGCACAGGGTGTCTTGCAGGAAAACAAATAATTATTTTTCAAGTCTTCCATCCAAACATTTTCCTTTGGAATGTGCTTCCCAGAGCAGCATAGGAGAATATGCATTTTTAACTGCAAGAAAAGGAATTTTGGTGTCAGGTAGGTTTCTCACAGTCAAAGGAAAAGGTAGGATTGCATACCCTTTTTTTCCCCTCATTTTTCACTTCTGGGAAAACAGGGAAGTTGCAAAATAACATTTTATTCCCAGAGCGTTTTTATTTTGGGCTCAAGGACATGTCCACAGGAAGTCTTTGTGGCTGACAGAGAGAAAGTGAGGAGAGTGTGTCCTGGAACCAATGCCCCTCTTGGGCTCTGGTTGTTCTTTTGGAATTTCCATGGCTGTAGCATTATTTCAGAGAATTCCTGAGGCTCACATCATGGAGTACTCCATGGATCCCGAGATTCCTAATCCTACAGCTTCTGTGTTTCATTTTAAAGCTCAATAAATAAATAAGTAAAGTGCTACCACAGTGTTACCTTCTATAAATCCATTTTTTTAAAAGAAGAGTTGCATCAGAAACTGATGGGGGGGGGATTGAATTTAATTTTCCCACATAACCAACTCATCCAGTCTCTAGACTGTCCCTGGGCACAGGCAGAGGTCACCTGTGTGCAAGTGACCTTGTTGCTGCCACCAGCCCAGTAATTCCCATGGAAGTTGTTCCCATGGAGGGGAGCACCAGGCTGAGCAATTATTTCATGGTTTAAACATGGACTAGGATTAGCATCAAAAAACCTCCTGGAACTTCTAAAGTAAGAGATCAAATTTAGTTAATTCCATCCCTGCAAGCCTGTAATAACTTTAATATTATGATAAATAAGAAAGTAAATAAATAAAACCTTTTTTTATCTGCAACCATCCTTTAACCCTCAGTAAAATGTTATTTCATAAGTGGCTCAAGAAAGCAGGAATTGCAAAACTGGAGCAAATAGAAGAATTGGACAATGATGGTCTGAGCTGCCCTTTAAATTGGTTCCTTTGAATTTTTGCAAAGCCCCCACACCTCTGTCTGGGGATGTGCCTCCCATTCCAGCTGCATTTCACTCCACACAGCACCTGGAGCTAATTTATTTGCTTAATTTCAAGTGACAAAGGAGCAGTAACCCATCAGTCAAAGGAGTGCTCCCATCTGGGAGAGTGTCACCTGTAAATCCATCGATCATCCCTGACCTGGCACTGAGTTAGTGACGTTGGTGTGTGGCTGTGTCACCGAGGCACTGGAACCACTGAGCAGGAACACGGTAAAATGGAAGAGCTCAGAAAGACACTGAGCCTTCTTTTCACAGCCTCCAGGCATAACCATGCCCAAAACAATCTAAGAAATAAAAAAACCCACCAATGAACCCCAAAAACAACCACCAAACCAAAGCACACACAGGAAAAGAAAAATTAAAGTATAACTTGTTGTGCAGCGTTTCCAAGCCAATTATTCCAGCTGGAAAAGACTTCCAAAATCACCAAGTCCCCCCCTAACCCAGATTTCTAAACACCACATCCACACATTTTCTGAACACTTCCAGGACTGGTGATTCCAACCCTTCCTGGGCAACCTGTTCCAATTCTTGACTGCCCTTTCGGTGGAGGAATTTTTTCCAAGTATCCAATCTAAACGTCCTCTGGTGCAAGGTGACACTGTTTCCCCTGGTCACTCCAGAAAAGATCAACTCCCACTGGGCTACAACTTCTTTTCAGGGCATTTTAGGGAGCAAATAACTTTGAGATTCCACCTCATTTCTGCAAATACAACCAGAACACCGTCACACAGAGCTCCTCTCGGGAAAAGTCCCCACAGCACTTAATTAATTACTTAATTAATTGAAGCTAATAAACAACATGCCTCTCTACATTAGAAGACACCTTTTATCTGGGTCCCATTTCTGATGTCAAAGGCTCTGTTCCTGCATCGCTGGATGCCATCCTATGGTGACACCATGGAGTAATAAATAAATATTCCTCTGAAAATAACCCTGCTGCACCAAGCTGATGCTATCACTCTTCCAGACAATTGACCTGGGAAGGTGGCAGTTCAAAAATCCAAAATATTTGCATGTCCTGCCCTGCAATGGCTGGAATCAGGAGCCAAAGCTGATCCTTGCAACCACAGCTGCAGGAAAGGCTGACACGAGGTCTGCTGTAAACAAAAATTACTTCACTTGCCTCCATTTTATCTCAGGTGAATCTCTGCAGTGCTTAGCAGCACCTTATATTAAAATTCTGCTTTAAAATCTGGTGTTAATTAAGCAATTAAGGATGGCAAGGCAGATTTTACGGCATTGTTCACTCCTGGATGATTGTGCTGTGAGGTGAACTCCACCAGCCATGTTTTATGACCTTCTGAAAAGCTGGCTTCCTTTTCTCATGGCTTTTATAACAGATTGTAATTGATTCTCCTTTTTTCTATTTTAAATTGTTTGCTTGATAACAAAGTGGCCTTATTATTTGCCACATTAGCATAAGGTGCTGTCAGCTGGAGTTCAGCAATACTTGGAGACATATTTGCATTGGTAGCAAATTAAAGAACTCCAGACAAAAAAACAAAAACAAAACAAGCAAACAAAAAAAAAAAAACAACCAAAAAAAACCCCCAAAAAAAAAAAAAACCCCACAAAAAAAAACACAAAAAAAAACCAACCAAAAAAAAAAAAGCCAAACAAAAAACCCCCACACCAACACCTAGAAAATTGTAGCAGCCGCAACATTCATCACAAATTTAGAATCAGAAAGGATTTTGGAATACACAAAATTCAGCTCGGGGAAGGCAGATGTGGACAGGTGGGCATTGCTTATGAGATCTATAGGGTACAGAGTCACTGGGTGAGGCAGGTGGGTGAAAATCATGGATTTTAGGCAGAAAATATCATTTGGACAGTGCTCCAGAAGCAGGGTGAGATTGTTGGGGTGTCCTGGGTAGGGCCAGGAGCTGGGCTGGAAGATCCCTGTGCTCCATTCCCACCCAGGATACTCTGTGATTCTGTGAATTTTGGAAATTCAGGGACTAAATCTGTGAGATATTACTTATTCTGATAATTTTGCACTGGAGAACCAAACAGAAACACTTTAATAGAATAAAATTAGTTCCAAAGCACATGAAGACTCAGTTCCCCATTAAATCCCAATTCCAGCTAAACTGTGCAATGGACATTCCTCAAAATTAGTGATAAGGGCAAAGGGGAAAGAATATAAAATAATATTGTTTTTTCTAAAAACATGATTCACTTTACTGGTGTGCCTGTATACAGGCATAATAAATACATTAAACATGAATAATTTATCAGAATGGATTTGGAGTAATATGCATGCCTGGGAATGTTGGTAATATTTTAAAATTCCTGTAATGCTTCTGAAGCACAACAGGGCAAATGCAGCCATTAACCATCTCACACACCACCAGGGCATATAAACTCACCTTCCTCTTCTAAAAATAAGAAAGCAGGAGTGACATAGGCTAGGTCTGAAAGTGAGCAAGTGGTGGCAGTGGCACACGGAGGGCAGGAATTACAGACTCTCCTGGGACAGGGCATGGGCTGAACAGAAGGATTAGAAGGATGGAGTCGTACAAATAATCACCTGCACAAACTGAGCCAAGGTTGCAGCAGGGGCTGTTCAATCTTCCTTCTGTAACTCCATCCTTAAATTAGAACATGTGCTGCAGGTGATGTCCCAGTGGTCCACAGAGCCCAAGACTCGTGGAATCTTTAAAGATGGAAAATGTCTCCAGGATCATGAATTCCAGCCTTTGACTGAATACTCTGACCTACTACTAAATCACATCACAAAGTGCCACATCCACCCAACTCTTTGAACACTTCCAGGGATTCCACCATCCCCACAGGAATGTCCCCAGCCCTGCAAGGTGCATTAACTGGAAATTGTGCTCGTGTCCAGTGCCAGGCAGGATTATCTCAGGCACTGACTGTGGCCTCTCGGTGCCATCTCAGCAGGAGAAATATTAGCAGGAACATCCCTCCTAATGCCTTGAACAAACCTCCAGCCTCGTGTGCCACGGGCAGAGCAATCACAAGGGAGCAGCAAATGGATTTGCTGGATATTAACACAGACAGAGGCAGAGGAATAAATGTCTGTGAAGGGTCGGAATGCTTCAGAGACTGGAAAGACAATCAGAAGATTTGTGGCGAGAGTTAATTAGTCACAAGCTGGAGATTATCATTCCCATCAATCTCAGGAGGCCCAGGGAACCCTTTCCTTCAAGTGCTGTTTCCTGCCCTTCACAGAAATCCTTTTCCATAGGCAGCAGGACTGAAGATGTCCTTTCAGCCTGACAGATCTGTGGTTTTACTGCTCCTCATTTTGCTTTATTAGGGTGAGCCTGTGCCCATAAATTTGGCCATCCAAGAGGGGATTCTCTTGTAGATTCCCATTCTGCCTACTACAACCATCAGCACCTTGGGACATGGATTGCTTCTTCTGCCACATTAATTTAAAGTGTGATTTTAGGAGATACAACTTTCAGGAAGAGCCTGCATGGATCTGCTTGAGAGAGGCCAGAGGAGCCACAGAGCTGCTCCAGGGCTGGAACCCCTCTGGAGCCAGGCTGAGAGAGCTGGGAGTGTTCCCCTGGAGAGGAGAAGTTCCCCTAGAGAGAACTCAGAGCCCTTCCAGGGCCCAAAGGGGCTCCAGGAGAGCTGGAGAGGGACTGGGGACAAGGGATGGAGGGACAGGACACAGGGAATGACTCCCACTGCCAGAGGGCAGGGCTTGGTGGGAATTGTTCCCTGGGAGGTTGGGGAGCCACCAACACCAACTTCTGACTTAAGTGGACCTAGAAGAAAAATTTTCAG
Source organism: Regulus satrapa (assembly GCA_013396955.1). NCBI lineage: Eukaryota > Metazoa > Chordata > Aves > Passeriformes > Regulidae > Regulus > Regulus satrapa. Next base: position 327,248 of record VWZN01008669.1, read on the forward strand.
CGTAGTCATGCCATCAGTTGATGAGCTTAAAATATGGGAGTCCTGCCACAACCTCAGCCTCACATCGAATCCCTGGGCACGCTCACAGAAATAATATTCCACATTTGTTCTAAGAGCAGTTGAAAAGCACCTTTTGTCACTACACCCAGGAGGTGGAGTGCCCTGGGGAAGCTGCTGTGTGCAGTGAGTGAATCCCAGCCATAGATTTATCATGGGGCTGAATTAGTGGAGCAGGAGGACATCAGAATTCCTGACACTCCTCTAAGACTCTCATTGCAGCTGTAGCTCTCCCTTCTGAAGCTGATGGTGCTGAGGAAACACCCCAGACACCAACATTTAGAAATGCTTACCCAGCTCTGCCAAGCCCCTTGGTTACATCCACTGGCAACTCATCTTTAACACAATGTTTTATTGAACAAAATCCAATTCCATCCTGTAAATAGCCCTTCTCCTCCTGTTGTAGGCACATCACTTCATTAGACTATAAATATCATCAAAGGTCGCAAGGAAAATCCAAATCCCATTTCTAAGGGTGCTATAAGCAGCATATTTTTAATTTTTTTTTTTTTTTTTTTCTTTTTTAAGTTAAGTTGAGATCTGGACAGATTTTAGCTTGAAGTTCACAGAGGGAAAACTCTTCTCCCATTTACAAGATCAAGTGCAAAGACGTGTTCCCATTTTAAAAGAGCAAGATCCATACATTCTTTATATAGCACGAATCAATGCCTCATGACTAGATAATGGTCCAATAACTTTGTCTCCTGAAGGACTGCTGAGGATCAAATGGATACAATTAAGTGGAAAATATAAGTACTTACAGGAAGAGTTGAAAATGGATTAAATCATAAACCACCCCTAATGGCTGGTGAAATACTCCGTGCAAATCCACCGAGGTCACAGCAGTTTTCTTCTTGGAAATCCCCCATAGGTGCTTGGGTAAAGCAGTAATTTAAATTTATGGGAAGGTAAAACATCCTGCAGTCACTGCAACATTCAAAAGACAGAAAAATCAAAGCAGGAACTCTCAGCACCAATGCAAATCCCCAGCTGAGAGGGGTTTCCTGCAAAAATATCCAGAAAAACCTTTCCCAAAATGACCATTCTGCAGTTCTGGCTGTCACCTCTCTCCTTGCAAAAACCAGCTTGAAAGATTGATGGAAAGGCCCGGTTCTTAAATTATTATTACTATTATTATTATTATCATAATCATTATCATTACAAATAATAATAAAGGAAGAAGAGGACCACGAGAATAAATTATTCTTAAAATAGTATTGCTATTTAATAATAATAGCACAAGAATGAATGGTGGAAAATCCTGATTCTTAAAAAAAATAAAATTATAAAGTACCAGCTATTTAAAAGGAAAGGAATTTTCCAGAAACAAATGCAGCATGAGCATTCTTCATTAGATAAGATATTATTGAGCTTTTTTGAAGATGACTGGGTTTTTTTCCTCTAGTATTAATGAGAGAAAAAAATTAATTTATGATTTTCAGCAATTCTGCACTTTGCATTTATAAAGTAAAATTGCTCAGGTACCAGATTGATTGGACTTCTCTGATCCAATCTGTCTTCATGTAGTGCCAAAAAAACCCCAGTAAATAAAATTATTGTAAGAGCAACTTCACCTCATGCAGCAGAAATTCCTCTTAAATATTTTAATATCAGAGTTTGTTCAATTAGCAAAATATTTGGAGGATATAAGGGAGATGCATCTGCTGCCACTGAATTCCCTGGCATAATGCAAAAGATACCAGAAAAATGTGGCAAGAAAATGAAATGGTTTTGGTCACTTTTTACTTTTTTAGCTTCACTCTGGCAAAGCCTTTGCCCAGCTGTGGAACAGATGTGAACCATTCCACAGTCTACAAGGATATCTCAAGTGTTATTTTTGTTAATCAATATCTTCCTGTGCCATCTTTGCATGTGTACCACTTTCTTTCAAGGATTTGTCTTGAACCTCATGTCTAACCCAAATTTTCTCCATTCAGCTGAGTGGGAAACCTCTCAATGAGGTCAGATGGGAGAGAAACACAGCCAGGGAATAAAACAAACAAACAAACAAAAAAAAACAACCCAAAAACAACCTCACCACCATCTGTTTGCAATTGGATTAATAAACAAATCACTGAAGAACCCTCGTAAATAAAAAATAAGTCTCAATTATTTGGCTGAGGGCATGTTTTTCAAATTAACCTTGCAAATTGAAGCAGTAATAAAACATCGAGATGCATGTAAAGCCTCTCTAGTTCCTCAATCAGGAGATGTGTTTAAATTGATTTTAGGATATACATCAGCTCCAGTAAGCATAAGCTGAATAATTCTTTCTTTTCCCAGCAATAGGTGTGAAATGTTCCATCAGAAAACTTGCAAAACAGCATTGAATTCCATCCGTCACTGTAGCTCTGCCAGGAAAACAACCTCACTCAGGAAGATCTCTCAAGCATCATCTTAACTTGCCCAGGCTCCCACCCAGCTGCACACTCAGAAATAAGTGTCCTTCCAGGCTTCAAATATTTGGGGTGCTTAATGAAATTATTAACAAATAGAACTGAAAGAAGAAACCACTCAATTCCTGCCAGAGGGATTTTTTTATTATTATTTATTTATTTACACAATAGACTGACTGAAAGAACTAAATAAAAACTGGAAATTGAACCTCAGTAAATCTTCCAGCATACCTAAAAATCACTTCTTTCCAATATAAAGGCACCGTGAGCCTGGAGTTGCTAAGGCTCATGATTGGTTTCTTATGTATTTTCTTATATATTTCTGGTTTCCAGAAGCACTTTTACCTCAGCAATCACAGAACCATTTGCTCTTCCCATAAAGCCATTGCCTACCTGTGCTCACCCGCTGGTTCAATTTTCCAGCTCGGAATCAGAGAGAATGTTTTCCACTCCAGCCAGTTGGAATTGTTGCCTTAACTCCGAGAGCAGCCTGAGAGGTTGCAGAACAGATGTAAAAATGGAATTTAAAAACATGCTGAACAAACACCTGGAGGTTTGATCCTGCTTTTCTACGGGCTGCAGGTTTCCCAGACTTCCAACTCTGCACACTTCCAGCCTGAACTTCACATTCCACTGCAGTGAAATCCTTTTATGGGAGTGCTTTTGGGAAATCTAATCATTATTTCATAAGTAAATTACTGATTCTGGCTTCCCGACTTTCTCTGCCCATCTATTTATCAATATAAACTATCACATATTTCAACAAGAGTTTGGTTGATGTGCAGACATTCATCCATTCCTTTCTCTTTTGTGGAACAAACTCGTTTTCTTAGGAAACATTACTGGAAGAGAAAATCAATGTCTTACACTCAATTCTTGGATTTTGAGTGCCTGAAATATTAGAACACTCTTCCAGTTATTTCTATTTTCTATTCCAGCAAGTAGAATATGATATCCTATTTTTATTTTTTTATAACTCATGTACATTAGAAAAGAGATCAAATCTGCTCCTCTGTGAATTTGGCACTCTGGCTCAAAAGGAAATCTGGGTTTGGGTGCTTTGAAGCCTTCACAATTTCATAGCTCACTATAACCAAAATCGTAATTGCTGTCTTGTACAGAATTCACACCACACACACAAACCCCCTCCCCCCACCCCTTAAAAAAAAATTTTTAAAAGCGAAATTGTAATTTTCTTATTAATTCAGGATGACTCTTCCCCACAGAGAATTGCCTGGGTCTGAAATTTAAAAGCATAATTTCTAAAGGCAAAAAGATAAGAGGACTTAATTTTGACATGGTTCTGCAGGTTCACCTCCTTGAGAATTCTGACAGAAGTGGCCAGGCCTCAGGAATAAAAAGAATAAAAAGATGACGAAGAGTGAGAGATAACCTGGCTTTGCCTCCCTAGTTGTCAGAATCTGCCACAGAATTAAAATATAGCATGTGCTGAAATAGTCTGGTGAAGGCTGTAGGAATCAGACCTAGGATTATCACAGTCCTGGAAATTTATTGTCAGAAATTAATTGATTAATCTAGAGTCCTACAGCCATGAATTCCTTACTGTAGAATTTCAGATTTCTTCAATACTCTGTTAGATTTACCTCTTTCAACTCTGCACAAACAAACTTTCTCCATATCTTGGTGACCATTTGTTGTGAGACATTACAGAGGGGAAAAGGACACAGGACTCCTAAGGCTGACAGATAAGGGAAGACAAACTTTCAGAGTTATAATTTTAACATTTTTAACTGCAAAAATAATCATTCCAAACAAAATATTTCTGCTCGCTGGCCATGAAGAAACTGATTTCCTTCTTTCCTTAGTTTTATATACACAGCCCAACACTGCCCAATTCTTGGATGCATGGTTCTAACCATCCCTAAGTGGAAAACTGATTTTAAACATGTCTCAAATGTCCAAATCATTTTTATTCAAAGTATTTGATCTAAAATCTACACAAGAGATATTGGAAACACCATTCTCTAAGCAATTTTTTTTTTTTTTTTTAAGCAAGAATTTAAGTGTGGTTAAGAATTTGGAACAGATTTCTGAAGATTTTTGTTTCAATGTACCCAGAATAAGCCTGTGACAATTCTTTATCTGAATCAGATCTCTCCTTGCTCTCTTTGATGCCAATATCACAGTCTGTTCCACTGTGGGTTATCTCCAGATACTGGGCCAGCTCCTTAATTCCCATTTATCCAGAATAGAATTCAAGAAGGAAATAATATTTATTACAAAATACAGGGTTCCCAGACATGGGAGTTGTACAAGTTACTCTATATTTGGAAAGATGAGGACAAACCCTCCAAGCCAGGTGAAGGCTCCCAGCTGGCAGAGAAGAATAATGATAAAAAAGTATCTGCCAAGTACTTCCCAGGAATCAAGTGGCAAAACTAAACTTAAAAATAGGATTGGGCAAAAGATTTTCCTCCCACTCCTAAGAGAAATCAGGGAGAGGGAGGGTTTACAGGACATTGTTTTCCTGAAAAGGTTTGCTTTCCACGAGAGGAGAGTGACATTTCATTGAAAAGGAGACTTCAGGGTTCAATTTTAATAAAAAGAAAAACAGTGTTCGTTTCCGTGGAGAGTAAAATCCACAGTGTTGCAACAACCCTAAAGATCCACACATAGATATTTGATATTTTGCTTGTGCTCAATGTACTGGTTTCTTTTGGGGGGTTTTTTTGGGTGGTTTTTTGTTGTTTTTTTTCACCTCTCTTAAAATGACCTGAGGTCTTACATTTGACACCAGTGACAAGCAACTTTTTCTCTTCCTGTAGGTAAAACACATTGGGTCTAAATTGACTTTGAATGAGGCAAACATATACAAGATTTCTTTCCATTTACTGTGTGATCATTACATTTCTCATCTGCTTAGCCATAATACATCATTGGAAGGGAAATTACTTATAAATTCTTTAGACACTGTTTTGTCTTTTAGGAAAAGCCTTCTCCTTTTCTTTCAAACCTCTCCTGTGCCACTTTTTTGGTTGAAACAAATTCTAGTTAGGAGAACCAGAGTATCTAATTCTGCCAAGATATTGCTGAGTTATACAAGAAGTGAATAAAGCTTAGCAAGACTTAAGGAAATCCTGGCTAAGCTGTTCAAACTGAAACCAAACTTTTCCAGTCAGCATTTAGGACAACCTCTAGGAGACAATTATAAAATTGCAAGAGTTCAGCCTGAGTCACCTCTGTGGCACTGGGGGGCATACCGGGGGTTAAATGTGATTTCATTAAAACCAACAGTACTTTTGTGACTGAAGAGTGACTGAAGAGATGACACTAAGATTTTTATCTACATTTTATCTACAATTATTACATCATGGTCCTGCCCATGTCTGAAACCCAATGAATGGTAAAGGGATGGAAGAGAGGTGATAGGAAGTGTAATCTTGGCTTTATCAAACTCCAGAATTCCTTTCCTTTGCAATTTTATTTGCTTGTTCTTAACCTGTAGGTTATGACAGGAAAGACAACTGAATAAATTAGGGCTAAAAGGAAAATGTAAGTTCATGGAAAAGTAATAACTGGAAAAGCAGACACCATAGTACCAAAGGCTTAAGAAATACCATCATTAGGATTTTTTGGCTCTAACTTTATAAAAACCATAGCAGGCACAAGAACTTGTGCCATCCTCGTAAAACCAGAATTACGCAGTCTGTAATTCCCCGTGGCCTCCCATGGAAGCCACAAGCAAATGCCACTCCAAGCACTTCTCACATCCCATCCAAGTGTCTTGATGCATGGCAGGAAGCTGTGCTAATAAGTCATGAAGGTTCTGTAATTCATTATCTTGTCATTATCATTTGTAATCTTCTCTGTAATTAGGTACCAGTGGGTTTCCTTGGAGAACATATGATTGAGTCTGAAATTGCTGCATATTCTCAGCAGCATATGCCTGCAACTGGAGCACTGCTAGGTCGTGTTTCTCAAGTGTATATTTAATATATGGAGGGGTTTGGGGTTTATTTTTTTGTGCAAGGGAGTCTGCCAGGGAGGATGTGCTCATTACTGAGTGTGGGCTTAATGTCTGACAGGTCTGGGGTTATTAATAACCTGCTGAATCCTTCCTTACATAAATTGCCACATGGAGATAGGTCCAGCTGCTGGCAGACCTGGGCAGGAGGGAGCCCAGAGCTAGGCTGGGCTAGGAAAACCATTCTTTAGTCTCATGCTTTAATTAAACTGTGCTCTACTGCAGCTTAATCCATGAATAAATCTGTTTTGCTGTTTTATGTAAAAAATCATGGACTATCCTGTGGGGGAAAAGACACACAGGGATCATTCCAGCTCCTGGCCCTGCACAGACCCCAGCAATCCCACCCTTGGCATCCCTGGGAGTGCTGTCCCAGCTCTCCTGGAGCTCTGGGACTGGGACAGTCCCTGGGCAGCCTGGGCAGGGCCCACCACCCGGTGGGGGAAGGACCTTTCCCTGAGATCCAAATCTGCCCTGATAATCAAGCAGAGGAACAAGCAGACATTTCCATTGTGGCCCAGCCAGGGGGTTCTGCACTGCCTTCCATATGTTTATTTCTATCTGTGCACAGACCACAGTGCTGGGAATCTTTGCACCCCCCTCTCCTCTACAAACACTGACACCTCTCAACAAAATCAGGGATTAACACTCTCTCCATGCTGTGCACAGCTGCTGCATAAAAGTGTCCCACTGGCCAGCAGCCACCAGCAGCTCCAGTGGCCGCACTGGACCACACAGATTTATTTTTAGCAGAAATTTAAGTGAAAATTGAAGAAAAATCCATGTGATGTCAATTGTTTTCACTCTAATGGCAATAATTTGTCATCCCTAAAACAGTGAAAAAACCCAGTTAAAAGAGCTCAGTGAGTGTTCCAACTGAGGATTTTCAGGGAATACTCCCCTTTCCCTAAGCCCAGGAGGATGCCAGCAGAACCATCTGACTCCAAGCACGTCTCCTCAATGGCAGCAAGCAGTGAATGATCCCTTCTCCCCCGTTATTGTTCCAGGGGAGCCATGAGATGGCAGAACTGAAATGGGGTGTGAAAGAAATGCATATTTTTCTCATATTGCAGCAAGAATTGCTGAAATCATTAGTAACCTAATTGCCTGCATGTTTATATTTATTAAATCAGTTCCTTGCATGACACGGCATCATTCTCCCACTTACACTCAGACCCTTTATCTCTTCCATCTCCAAAGCAGAGTTTCTAAAAGTTTCCACATCCTTCTAGCTTATCTTTCCTTTCAGACAGTCATGATAAAGTTTTAAAAATAACTTGAAACGTCTTCTAAAATTCAAATGAAACCAAGAGATACATCTCATTACCCAGGACTGCTATTGACAAAAATAACCCTCTATCCCAGGGCTTCTATCTCCCATCTCAGAGCTTGATCCTGAGCCACCAAAGGAGAAAAAAAAAAAAAA
>VWZN01008669.1:339749-360242 GCA_013396955.1 Regulus satrapa
CAGTTGCTGTCCCAGGAGCACCTTTCACCATCCCAGGCTGCTCCAAGGCCCAAAGTCCAACCTGGCCTTCGACACTTCCAGGGATCCAGGGGCAGCCACAGCTTCTCTGGGTATCCTGTGCCAGGGCCTCCCCACCCTCCCAGGGAACAATTCCTTCCCAAATTCCCACCTACCTCTGCCCTCTGGCATTGGGAACACATTCCCTGTGTCCTGTCACACTGATATCCCATATTCCCACACACAACAGTGACACATCTCATATAAAGAAAACCTTGAGTGAAAAGTGATGATTAAACATAAACCATTCCTCTGATATACAATAAATTCCATTCCTATGGAGAAATCTCAGGAGGATAAAACAGGTTTGAAATGTCCCCCATATTTTACACAAAAAGGACAAAAATTTGCTCCTTCTTTTAACCATCCCTAATTCTGAACATGTAAATGTTTCACTTCTCCATGGAATATAAAAGCCAAGCATCCCTTTATGCACAGTATTAGTGAGATGCATCAAAAAAGGAATCATTAACATAATTAAAAATAAGCATCCGTCCCATTTGTGTTTATTAAGGCAAAATGCAATTACCAAAGGCAGGCTGTGCTGGAAGCTGCCTTTGCAGAGAGACAAGCCCAGCATTGCAAAGAACTTGGCTCCAAACCAGATTTATGTGCCCATTTGTAAATATTTTATTTAGATCATTTCCACTCGTCATTTTCTAAGGCGCTTAAACGCGGTTTAATTAAATCCCATGGACTCACAAACAATTACCATGTGCTAGGTTTAGAATCTGCTCAGCAGCCAAGAGTCTGGTGTGTCACTGTCAGTTTTGGAATGGGAATCATGACGTGTGAATTAATGAGACATTAAGATCGAGGGGGGATAAGGGAAGTGTTAAGCACACTGGTAATTTATACCAAGATGAAGGGAACAAACTTTGTTACCATTTGGGGAGATTTCCAGTCCTGAAGCTGCTCAAACCAACCAGAACTGGCTTAACTGTTGTACATTCAGATGGGTGGCCAACATTCAGTCCAAAATGATGAAAGCTGGATCATAGAAATCATGGAATCATGAAAAGGTTTGGGTTGGACAGACCTTAAACCCCACCCAGTGCCATGCCTGCCATGGCAGAGACACCTCCCACTGTCCCAGGCTGCTCCCAGCCCCAGTGTCCAGCCTGGCCTGGGACACTGCCAGGGATCCAGGGCCTGCCCACCTCCTAGGGAACAATTCCTTCTTAAATACCACCTAAATCTCTCTTTTAATTGAAAACCCTTCCCCTTTTTCCCATCACTCTCTGCCCAGGTCAAAAGTCACTCTCCCTTTGTCCCTGCAGGAACAGCTCCCAGGCAGTGACATTCACTGGAGAAATAAAAGCTTTTCTATGGCTGTTTCCAGGCACGAAGAGGTTTCCCTCTGCCTGTCAGCCCTCTGCCCCCATGTCACGTCTCCTGGTTTTCAGGAGGATAACAAGGTCAGTTCTTGCAGGGCACAACACCTGCCCTCCAGCTCTCCTCAGAATAACAGGATTAAACCACCTTGAACTCCTGCCTCTCCAGCCTGACTCCTTTCCCCTCTAAACTCTTAATTTTGAGCATAATTCTTTGAGTAATAAAGCTCCCTGGTTTGGGCTGATATTGATTTGAAGCTGCTTTGCAAATCGTGTTCAAATATCTTAAAGCCTGGATGAGTCCTGGACTTGGATGTTCAGAAGTACAACGGAAGTTGAAGGAATGGAGAAGTGTTTCTAAAAGAGATGGATATTAATCCCAGAGTTGGGAAGCCAGAGAGAAGCCCCAGAAGGAACAAATTACTTTGGAAGCCAAGGGTATAAAGGTTGGATCAACCTTTTCTTCTCAGAAGTCAGCAGAGAGAGGGGGTGATGAGATAAGGAATTCTGTTACAGGCTTGAAAGACAGAGGAGAGAGCAGGGGAGAAGATAAGGATGAGGACTGAAGCAAAGCTGAAAACGTAAAAAGAATATTGTTTTAACCACACAGGAAATCATAAAATAGAACTTTGTTTTAATCGCCTCAGCATTACAAACTAAATCTGTGGAGTTTTTAAAAGAAAAATAGTTTAGAAAGGAACATTTATCAGACTTCTCAGTCTTTCTGAATGACTGTGCATGAATTCCCACAGAACCAGACCTCATCATTCCCAAAAGCATCTCGTCCTTAGAGCAAATCCTTCAGTACAGTAATTTCCACAAATTTTTATGGATCCTGAGCATATTGGTCCTGGACATATTGATCCTCGGTCAATGCTTTGAATTTCCAGCAATGTAATTCCAAACGAGCTCTCCTGAGGTGTTCTCTGCTGGCAGCTCAGGTGTTTTCTGAATTTTCAGGAATTTCTGGGGGCTTTGAGGGTGTCACTTCTCTTTTGGGTTGTCCAGGGGAATGTGGAACACACAGAATTTTCTCAGCAGGCAAACTTGGGGGTTTGGTTTATGTCCCCATAAAGATTTCCTGAAATTTATTTTTTGGGGTTTTATATTGAACTGCCCTTCCAAACAGACACACATTTCTAACAGGTCAACATCCTTATCCATTAAAGAAATACCATGTGCCTAAATTCATTAATTTCATTCTGAGAATTGTAAGTTTATTAAGCACTGATTGCTATTAAGATTTCTGTGATGAAACACTAATAATAATTTATTGATATTAGAGGTAGTCATGAGAGATTCACTGCATCCACCAAAGCCAGTGGAAAAAAAGAAATACAGATATAAAAGTAATACTGAGACAACTCTTTAAGCTACAACTCAACTTGAGAAAGTTTGATGGCATCAATGCAGACCTGAAATGTCACGAAGGCAATCAGGCACAACAAAGGGAGAGCCAAGACAGGGTCAGTGGGTACAGAAAGAAAAATAGATTTGGGAGTTGTCAGCAAAAATGTGATACTAAAACCTGTGAGCATCAACAATGGTGCCCTAAAGAAGGAATAAATACAGGAAAGAAGAGCAAGCAAAGTGATATCTCTATGGCTATGAGCAATTTGGGACGCCCTGGAAATAAAAGGACAAATATCAGACTGTCAGAATAAGAACCTGAGGATGGTCAACATATTACAGACTTAATAAAAAAAAAAAAAAAAAAAAAAAATTTGAAAAACACTCAATCCCAAGNAAAAAAAAAAATCTGAAAATGCATCAATCGCAGTGCCCACAGCAGTGAATGGACTAGAAAAAACCACAAGATGTAATTCACAGATGTGGCAATATTGAAGTGGGAGCAGCTTGTAACCCACAGACAATATTTGGAAAGAGTTGTCGTATATTAGAACAAAATAAAATTCATCTACAAATACGACACACACTTGGAGATTTTTTTTTCCCTTTTCATGGCTGTGGAGCTGTTGGCAAACTCCCCCAACAGCTCTGTGGGAGAGGCTCTTGTGCAGTTTTGGGCACGAAAGAAAGTGAAATGATGTTTCATTATTCACTGAGAGAGACACCAAAGAGCCACAGAACTCTGGGCTTGTTGTGACACTGCCCCGACTGCTCTCAAGACATGTCATAGTCTGGACTAAAGCTCCTGCACCCACTGGGTTTTAGAGGAAAATCATCTCTTTCCACAGCACTGCTTGAGCAGGACTGGGGGCCCTGGGCTGGGCTAGCTGCCCCCAAAATTCTCCAGGTGGCTGGAGCTGGCAATGAATATCCAGGTTTTTCACTAAAGAAGGAATTTGTTTTAAGCACTGAGCCTCAGAGGTTCTTCCTTATCAAAAGTAATTTAAATTATATCTTAAAACAAACAAACAAACAAAAAAAAGGTATTTATAGCAAGCTAGAGGTGTTTTAAAGCTTCAGAATCTGAAGGGGGGAAAAATAGTGAAATTGAATGTTTTAAATTAAAAATTGAAAACTTTTGAAGTTGTCAGCACTTCCAAAATCAATAATTACCAAAAGAGTGAGATCATGATAAACTTAGAGTGTCTCTTTTATTTATTGAGGGGCTGGAATAGGAGCCAGAGCCTTTGGAGAATTGGTGCACCAGGCTCTGGAGAGGGAACACAAGATGGAGTTGTGTGTTGAATGTGGACACAGCAGCCAGTGATGGCAATGAACTGAAATATTAAGTTTGGTTTATATTATAACCAAGCTTTAGTCATGTTTCTTCTATTTTTACTTTATTTTTACTCTTTTATCTGCCTCCTCAACTCTTCCAGTATTAAACTGGAAATTATTTGAGCTGTGGATTTACTCAACCTCGAGCTCTCCTGTCCTCTCCCCACTATAACCAGTTGTGTCTTCCCCTCTACAAAGTGAATCTTCTAGTCTAAGCTTCTCATGGGAAAAATTTTTAGTCCAGCTGGAGTATTTTGAAAATATTTTACTCAGAGAGGGCTGCTAATGACTAAGAGAATAAAAAAATTATTGTCATAGCAGGAGAGTCCAGCAAGAGTATCCAAAGAGTTCATAGGGTCGGAAAACCAAATTGTGATGGAAGTCTGAAGCTGAGAATGCTTTTTTGTAAATATAATTTTAACACCCTTGAATGTAAAATATATCAAATGAATAAAGAATATCATGATTTGAAAAAAGGAAAGAATAAGATATCAACTGACCAAAGAATGGATATTGATCAAATAATCCAATAAACAGCTTATTGGCCAGTCGATATTAAAAATAGCCAAAGAATTTCTCAGTAGCTTCAGCAAGACATGGTGGAAATGGGCAATTAACAAGTGACCATGGGAAAGTAAAAGGCAAGATACGAAAAAGGAAGAGGAAACATGAAAAAGGGGGGGGAAATCCTGTTTACAAAGAAAATAATTATGGTAACTCCTCATTATGAGGGAACTCTTAGAGGACAGAAGCTGAGGCACAAACACCTAAAGGCCAGTTCTGTTCTCCTGCACTGCTCAGCTGCTGCAGCACCAGAAAATCCCCAACCTTTCCATGCATTTGTTCCCACAGCACCCTTAGAAACAGGGTAATGGAATTTCTTTGGAAGGAAGAGGGAGCTGAACAGTGCCATGCTCGGGCCAAGCTCCCCAGAGGAGTTCGTGTCTTGATGTGGCCCAGATAATCAGCTGGAAATTAAACTCAAAATCTCTACAAAAGCAAGGAATTGGAACCAAATCCAAGGGCTTCCTTTCCTTAACTGAGTAAACCATCCCAAAATAAGACAAAATTCTTCCCTATAGCGCAACAGAGATAGCGACTGCAGGGTGGTAAAGCAACCCCGTCCCTTAAATTCCTCTCCTTGCTAATGTTTTATAAACACAGAGCATTAATGTTGACAAAGAGATAAAAAGAAACTCCCCAACACACAGCAGAGGCAGGTCTGGAAGCAACAACACACAGAAATGACTCAGGGGACATGAAGTAATCAGGATAAACTGAAAAGGCAATCCCAGAACCCCACAGTGAACACATCCAAAGGCCACTACTGAATCCAACTCGCTGCAAGAATTAAACAAAAGAGGGGAAAAGCCTGTCTTCAGCAATAACAGTAAAGCCAGAGAAAAGCTGCTGGGCTGTCCTTAATCCCACAGAGCAATTTTTCACACTTCTGGCAGGCAGTTTTTCCCCCTGGAAGCAGTAATTCCCTCCCCATCCAGCTCCAGAGCTGGGGGGCAATCCCAACCATAAATCCACAGAATGGACACGCACCAGGGACAACCACAAATAAATTGGTGTCCTGGGCTGTCCTGCTCATCTCCATTTCCTGAGACATAGATCCAGCACCAGCTGTATCTCCTCATCCCTCACTTGTTATTGCATTGAACAGCTCTCCTGTTATTTCCCATCCCTCTCCTCACTGTCCCCACAGTGCTCGGGGGATGCTTTGCTCCGACTGGAAATGATAATGCTGGAATCCTTTCACTCTTCTGGGAAGAGGTTCATAATCTGCTTTAATGTGGTTCAGATTCAGCTCCCCACTTCTCTCTGCCAACACAAACTCACTGCTTAAAAAACAGAAAGCATCAAAAATAATTAAAATCAAAAGGCATGAATGTATCCCAAGGAGCAGGAAGGAGCAGTGCTGAACACAGCTGGCACAGCCACTGCCAGCAGAGTGAAATGAAGAGCCAGAGAGGGCTCTGACAAGGGGGAATGGCTTTCCACAACCAGAGGGCAGGGATGGATGGGATCTTGGGAAAGAATTCCTGTCTGGCAGGGTAGGGAGGGGCTGGGATAGAATTCCCAGAGCAGCTGTGGCTGCTCCTGGATTCCTGAAAGTGTCCAGGGCCAGGCTGGATATTGGGATTTGGAACGCCCTGGAATAGTGGAATCCCCTGCCCGTGTCACTAGATGGGATTTAAAGTCCTTTCCTATCCAAACTATTCTGGGATTTTATGATTATCATATTAAAAGAATATTTATGAGGGGAGAGAAATTGTAAGGTTCTGTTTCCTCTACAAACACATCCTTGTGCAGGGAGGCTCTGCATGGCAATGGGAAGAAGTGCAGAATCTTATCCTGAATATCCAGCAGGTTTGCCACAAGTGGTAAAGGGAATAAAATCCATTCCATAGTAAATGGACACATGGAACAAACCAAAATGTTTATCCCAAGTCATTTTTACTGCAGACAAGGGTTATTATACCCTGCCCAGGGCTGCTCCAACACCAAACCTCAAACACTCCAAATTCTACCCAAAATTTCCTTCTATTACTTTTCTTCCAATGACTCCCACATTCTTGAGGCACCATCAGACTTTTCCACAACTTGGATTTAACTGACTGAAAATCCATGGATTGTTAAGGAATTACAAAGTTGAACAAGTTCTTACTCTGATCCTGGAAGGGATGTAAAACATTGTATAAAGATTTCCTATAAAACAAATGTATATTTTACTCTTTTGGGAAGACAGTTAACAGGTTACATAAAGTTAACAGAGCCTCCGCAATTTTGTAGCTGAATTCTGACATGTTCCGGAGTGATTTGAAGCACAGCATATGATTTTTAGCAGATGTCTGGTTTAGCAGATATTATTAGCTTTGAAACTCTGCATAAACTGCCAGAAGGTCAGAGAAGGATAAAAATTGACAGTAAGAGGCTCAAGTGAATGAAGGTAAACACATCAAACAATCTGTTTAACACCACATGAGGCAGAGGTGTCACCTCTTCTCTGCACTGGAAGTTCATTCTACACAGGGAAATACCAATTTTTGAGACTCAAGGACAGAAAATTTTGTTCCGATGGAAACTGGGGAAAGGAGGAAAAGAAGGCACTAAAGCAGTTGGGAGTCAGTGTAGTGAATTCTGCAACATGCAAAGCACTGCCAGCTCCACTGTGCTCACCTCAGGAATCCCAGGATTTCTGTCCATGGAATAAACACATCTACAGTGAAAATCCCAACAATTCTTCATTAAATTTAGTAGGACACAAATCACCCCCATTCCCAGGCCACAGCTCTCTGTTAAGGCTTTGTTAACACAGAGACTAAAAGTCAACTATCTCCTGGTCACAAGTCTGCAAGGATTCCAAAATCACCTTCTGTAGCTCTTAATCTATTCCAAACTTGAGCTATTTCCAAAAAATCCAGAACTGCCCATGAAATCCCTGAGTCTACAGCCGGAGGCTGAAGTCCAGAGCCACAGTGGGGCCATGTCAGACTGGTCCAACCACTCAGGAGATTTCACCCCTCACTCTGCCCTGCCTTTTGCTATGTAGCACCTTCTCCTATAAAACCAATCAATTCTATTGAGAAATCCATCACAGATATGATGCTACCATGAGGAGTTTTGGGGATGTTACTGGTTTCCCATCATTTCTGTAATATTTGAGGCCTTAGGGATGAAACTGATTAATGAATCATGAAGGTTTGGAAAAAGATCCTCTGATATCATGAAGTCCAACCTCTGACCATCACACCCATGAAACCCTATCGTGAGTATCACATCTACTCTGTTTTTTGGATACTTATTCAGACAACAGAAGCTATCTTCAGGCAAAGCTGCCTTCAGATTATTTTGCATTACTTTGAAGAGTGTTGTTGAGTTCACTATGAAGTTCATGTCACAAGTCTTGTGTATTATTCTCTTCCATCAACAAGCCCTTCACAACAACACACATTGTTAAGAAATGAGAGGAAAAACATCTTGGCACAAAATCTTCCCCAGGTCAGGGTAAAGAGTCATACCCAAACAGAAGTTGGGATGCAGTGAAAACTCAGAGTCCCGCTTTACTCTGACAAGTCAAAACCAAACAAACAGAAAAATCCAGATGAAGAATAATTTCTGCTGGCAAAACACTTGTATTTATTCCATTGTTAATACATAAGGAGGGATTTATTTGCTAGGTTTGAATTTGATTTCAGAGCATTCAAAGCAAAGCACACTGAATAATTTAAACTTTAATGTATTTCCCTGAATGGAACATGCTCTCATGAGAGGGAAGCAAAAGAATCAGTTTACATTGCACAAATGGACAGTGGTAAAGAAAGGTTTCCCTAAACACAACACGTCAATACAATTTACCATCTCTGGCTTTATAGGAACTACTATAAATCTGCTTTTCATATTTTCGCTAATGTAAAACTCTTGTAGCCAAGCCATAATGGTGTTCAATTCTTATGCTTGAATAATTTGAATGGTTGGAAGGAAACAAGGAGCATCAAACATATGGATGGGGAAAGAGAAGACAAGTTCAAACAACAAATCAAAACTAGGAAAGAATCTTAAAGTAGTTTTCTGATACTTTGAGATTCTGAATTTAGTCCTAAAGTTCTTCAAATCTACTTAATAGCATCAGCATGGAGACCAAAATATTGTAATTACTGACAAGGGTAATTGTTAACAAGCAATACTCTCCTTGGGTTCTCACCGTGTGCAAACTGAAGACAAAAATTACACAAAAGCCTGTTATTCTGAAATGGCAGAAGTGTTGGCTTCTGGAGTTTTTATGTAAAACTAGAGGGGCACCAGGGCAAGAGATGAATTTTACATGTCAGCAGAGTAAATAAAATTCAGCCAAAGAGAAGAAAAATCCTTTGCCCTGATTAGCAAGTCTGATGTTTGGCAAGGCTGACACAGTGGGAGAGGGAGTCAGAAGCATCGGTGACCCTCTGTTGGAAATTTGAGGGCTCTCAGGCTTGATTTCCCAAATGCCAGAACTCAGGAGTGGGGCACAGCCAACGTTTCTAACATGCAGCACAATCACCCTCACCAGGAGGAGCACGGTTTGATTTAAGAATGAAAGCACTCAGACATTGCATTATTCCAAATAATGTAATTGACATGAGATGTAAATTAGTTCATTTATGGCTTTCATTGAAGCAAAAGTGCAGCCAAGTGTTTGGACAAGGAGTCAAGAGACAGCAGCAGCACAGCTGTCACAAAAAAAAACACCTTTCTTGGTTCAGGACACCACTGGGGGCCAACCAAATTAAGGGCGACTGGTCAAAGAAGATGCAAAACAGAACAAAAACTGACAAGGAGTAGATCAAATCTCCTGAAGCTCCCTGCAGGGAATCTGCTTGGAAAGGGTTGCTGGAAATGTCATCTGCCTTGTTAGAGTAAAATTAATCTTTTTGAGAAGCTCTGGAAAAGGGCAGAAAGGTGAGGGATCCTTGGTGTGAGCTGACAGCCAGACTCTGCCGGGACCGCTAGCATCAAAAGGGAAACAAGGCAGGACAGGAATGGGCTTTGCACCCAGGGAATGTCCTACAGGGAATCCTCCTCTGCCCTGAATGAGCGACCTAAAGGTGGTGAACGCAGAGCCAAAAAGGCAGCACCAAATTTCATCTCATAGGAGATCAAATGGGAAATTTAAATTTTCCTGCAAAGCAAGAAATTCCTCCCAGGAGAAAGTATCTTGGAGTGGCTCAGCTGTGAGGGTGTTCATGGATGCTGTTCCTGATCAGCTGTAACTTTAGGACATTCCTTTGTGGAAGTAATGTCTCTAAAGTACACAGGTAAAGCCTCACTCATTGGACAAATACCCTTAAAACACCCAAACCCCAATTTGTTACAGGAAGACTTCCTGTATCCCAGGAGAAATTCCATCTTCCATTTATTGATAAAAACCACAAAGAGAAAGAAGACAGAGAAGACAATCAGCTACTAATAGAAAAAAAACAGGCTTTTATCACTCAACAAGTTCTTATGTTCTATCCCATGCACTCACCGCTGAAAATTCAGAATCCTAAGGTTAACAGGACGCACTTAAAGCCCTTCTCCCTCCTGTCACAAGAACTCAACTTTTCTTCCAGATAAATCAAAAGGACATAAATCCACAGGGGAGGTTCCCTCTCTCATCGTTTTTTCTTTTATTTATTTTTAATTCTGCCTTTCAAGTAGCTTTTGGTATTGTTTCTTGAAACATTATCCTTCAAGTCTAAAAATGATAAGAAAACTCTTCAACATCCTGATTTATCATTCATGGTTGAAGTTCCTCCAATGGGAAAGAGAGGAAAATCAAAGAGGTCTTTTAAATAAATTAAATGCAGGTATGTATTTTGAAATAACATTTAAAAATCATTCCTTGGGGAAAAGCTGGAGTTAAGTGTATTCTTTTCTTTTTAAAGCTCACTTTCTTTTTTTCTTTTTTTTTTTTCTTTTCCTTTCCTTAGGGATCTTTCATTGTTTCTATGTAAAGAATTATGGAAATTTTACTTTGCTTTCAAAGCAGACAAATGGAGAGCACATTGGTCTGTCTATCCAAAGTGAATATTTTACCTATATCACCTCTTCTGGACAAAATTTCTCTTTTAAATCAAGGACAGATATGGCAATTCTGATTAGGCTGCACCAATTATAATTAAAATTTCGGTGAGGTTGGAATCAATGGTAACTGCATGCACATATTTTCGATTTTAGTAACTAGATATTCAATAAAATTTCTGACAGACTTTCAAGTTAGAAACAGGCCTTAGAAACCAAATTTTGTGAACAAAACAACTAAATTTCATAAGAAAATTGTGAATTAAAGTGATGTAAATCCAAATCTCTACATGAAAAGCCATTCTATGATTTTATGCAGCAATTAATCTGCATCAAATCTCATTTATTTTAGAAGATTGTCATCTAAAGAAACAGAAACTTATTTCACACCCAAGACTCACCACAAATAACCCAAATTCTCAAAAAAAAGGATATTCTTAGACTTTAATATCTAATTTTAAGAACCTCTGCTTAAAATTTCACTCTCTACAAAATCCTCACTCTTACACTGCCCATTTATGCTCGAGCAGGTAATCTTCATATTTTTGGAGGCACACAACTTCATTATTCCACTTTAAAATGAAAATATAATTACTTGCTACCCAATTCCTGCCAGCCCACTTTCTGCTTAGAAAATATCCTACAGGTTTGTTTTGTTTTGTTCCATTTTTCGACTTCCCAAACCAGTTTGTTTCCTGAGCTCTGATTGGCCTGCTCTGTTTAGCAGCTCCAGCTGTTTGCCAGCAAGAGACCTCTTCATCCTTTCCTCCCACTGCCCACACAGCACCACTCCAATGTTGACTTGAAATGAAGGAAAGAAAAAGGAAAATAAACATTTCCAACTGTTGAAAAAAGTCATGTGAGTGTCAAAGCTGAGACACAGCCAGCTGGGGGTTGGTCTTTCCTCCCAAAGAAAGGGAGATAGAGCAAGAGGAAAAGGTCTCAAGTTGTGCCTGGAGAGGTTTAGGCTGGATATTAAGGAAAATTTCTGCAATGAAAGGAGTGTCAGGCATTGGAACAATTGCCCAGGACAGGGAATTACTGCTCCTGGGAGGGTTCAAAAATGTGTGGATGTGCGGTCAGTGGAGGACCTGGAAATATTTGGTTTGTGGTTGGACTCAATCCTAGAAGGCTTTTCCAGCCTAAACAATCCATGATTGTTTGCTGACTGCTGCCCATCTCATTTCATCCCCTCACCATTTTCACTTTTAATTTTCCAGCTTTGCAGAAAGACCTTTTCATGCATTTTCTCAGAGGCCACAGCGATAAAATTGTTAAACCAGTCCAAGAGCTGAAAAAATCAAACCAGCACATTACATCGAAGAGGCTGAGCTGCAGCTGCAAATTCCTCCTGTGTCTGCAAAGCCCAAAAACTCCTTTTCATTCTGTTTATATTTGGTGAGCAGCATCTAAGCAGTTGCATCTCCATTCGTACCCCCTTCAGGCAAATAAATATGTGCATATATATGTATTTCTCTGTATATATGCATTTATTCACACAGATCCATATTTTAATAGCATTATTTTCTTGTTTACATCACAACCACAATACTAAGCTGCACTTTAGTTGCTTTTCCACAATTTCCCTTGGTCACAACACACTAAACATGTCCTGGAGAAAAGCTATTTTTCTCTCACTAGGGCACCATCTTCTGTTCTGTCCTTTCAACCTTTTCACTTCTCCAGATAGCTACTAAAACTTCCAGTTTTATTACAGCTCTCCAGCTCCTGATGTTCTATGAGCCTGTCTGTCTTCAAGGCTAAAAGAGATGTAGATTTTTTTACTTTTCTTCTTCTAGTTATCACTTCTATCTGAAGGTGCTTAAAGTATATTGCCCCAAGGTGAGTGCAGAGCATAACCTGGGCTCTTCAGTGTTTTCCGTGAAAGCTTGAGGTGGTTTTGCCCCACAGCAGAAATAAGTGCAGGATTTCACTTTGCTTTTGTAGTGATAAGAAAAAGAAAACTACACTCAAAGGAGTAGAAATAAATCTGAAACGTTTTAGCTGTTTGAAGAAGGGACAGACAACTCAGCTGAACAAACTGAGCATTGCTATGAGGTGTTATTAACTTGTTTATTTTAATCATAAAAGCCCAGGATGGTTTGAGTTGGAAGGACCTTAAAGATGATCCAGTCCCATTCCACTATGCCAGGCTGCTCCCAGCCTGTACAACTTGGCTTCAGACACTTCCAGGGACCCAGGGGCAGCCACAGCTTTTCTGGGCACCCTATGCCAGGGCCTCCCCACTCTCACAGGCAACAATTTCATCCATATCTCCGAAACTCCCCTCTTTCAGTTTAAATCCATTCCCCCTTTACCCATAACAAATTTCTGATGAACAGTCAGTCCCTCCCCAGCTTCCCTCTAAGCTCCTTTAGATACTGGAAGGCTGCTCTGAAATCTCCTCACAACCTCCTCTTTTCCAGGCAGATTAAAAGCAAAAATGAATAAGTGAAGGGGGTCAGCAGAAGCAACTCCTCAAACTTCTACTTAAGCTACACAAAAAAAAAACTGTGAGTGCTGAATTGCTAAGATCTGTGCTGCAGAACAGCTTTAAGCACCCATTTACAACAAATCTTTTAGTCACTCACTTTTAGTTGTTCTAGAAGTGATAATAGAGTGACAGAGGAGATGGGTTTGGAGTTGGGAAAGTGATAGAGAAGGAAATGGAAGAGCAGATCCTGTGTTATTACCTGAACTAAATGAGATGAGCGATGATAAATCCTGCCTTGGAGGAGAGAGGTGCCAGGACAGAGTGAAGTGGGGGACAAGGGAAATGTGATTGGGGTCACCTCCACTTAACCTTTGCCAGAAAGGAAAGCCCAAGTAAAACAGAAAACTGTTCAAAAGCAACAGCAAATGGAAAGTGCTTCCACTTAATAAAGTTGCCTAAAGTTAATGCTCAGAGCCAAAACAAATCAGATGAAGAAAAAAGCTTTCCCATTGAGCTCAGATCCATCCAGACTGTGACAGAAGAGACTGCTCTAATGCTGGATGTTCATCCTGCCATCTTTTCAGAACAGCAGCTCTGATATTTCCTTGTCCTTTGGGCTTGGGAGGTGGAGAATTGGAATGGCTGGTGGCATTTCTGTTGCTTGGGAGGGTTTTGCGCCATGCCGCACCACTGAGTTCTTCGCAACAATAATCACTATTAGACAACATCATAACATTTCAAAAGAAATAAAAAATACACACTCATTCTAATTTCCCTCTACAGCATAAGATTTTTTTCAAGAATAGGGTGGTTTTGGTATGAGTCTAGGACACCCAAGCAGTTTTCCCTGTCTTTAAAGAAATTGCATGAGTCAAAGTCTCACCTTGCCTAACTATTCCGGACATTACTAAATATAAGTACATGGATATAGTTTTGCAGGATCAGGGATGCAGAACAAATTAGTCCTCATTCCAGTAAAGAAAAAATTCCTATAGAAAGGATACTAATGTCCTTAGAAAAAATCATCACTATCAGTTTGAATAGAAGGATTATCGGAAGATTTAGGTTTTTGAAATGATGGATATGGGGAAAAAAAAAAAAAAAGTGAGCAGGGGCTTTAATCTGTTTCTATGGAAAAAAATACTATTACAGTCAATAATATAAAAATCCAAATTAAATCCATATTTCAATATGCCATTATAAAAACCATGCAACCATCTCTGAATCCATCATCTCTTCTCCCAAATCCCTCTGCAATCCTATCAACCAGGGCCACTGCACTGCACTGGGATGTTTAGAAGTCAGTTTTAGGCTGATTCCTGGTTTTGTTTAACTGGATTGTGCCAAATTGTTTCAAAAAATTTGATCTCAATTCATTAAATGGGAGCAGCTTCATTTTGAGAGTGGGTTTTATAGCACAATATTACATTGGACTGCAAAGATAGATTAGCTTGAAATTTGTTCTGTAATTAATTCCCTGGAGAGAAATACATTTGCATGCAAAAAGAAGGGGACTTAATTAATGGCCAAATTTATTTAAATTGATATATCAGCTACTCACAGACAATCGGAGCTTCATTCCTTATTGAAAGCCAGCACAGCACTGAGATGATTTTCTACAATGGAAAAGGAAGAAAAGTGAGTAAAACCCAATCCTTTTGTTGGGATTCCAGTAATTCCCTGGACATGGAATAATTGAGATTGATTATAATGGAAACTGGATTGGACATGGTCTAGTGGAAAGTTCCCAACCCGTGGAGGGGTTGGATCAAGGGGATCTCTAAGGTCCCTTCCAACCCAAACCCTTCCATGATTTTCAGTAATTGCCTGGTCACAAAAGGAAGGCATAAGTTGAAAAGGAATACTAATAATTAATGCTAAAGACACAAAAGGTAAATTCAGGTAAGTGGAGTTGAACCGTTTAGTTTTGGAGCTCCTAAACCCAAAGAATCAACAATCCAACCAGGGAATCTTCTCATCTCCCACTGTATTCAGTACAAAATCAAATTTGGGGATTTAGGGATGTCCTGAGAAAGCCTCTGATGGGAATGTCCCATGGAACACCCCACTAAAAGCTGCTATTCACAGAATGCCCAGGAATTTAAAAATTTTTATGACTGACAAATGTGAGATTTTGGGACATAAAAAAAAGAAAAAGAGAAAAAAATTTAAAGTGCATTCCATTAATCCAATTCCAAATACACAAAGTCTTCCCTGGGAGCTAAAATTCCTGACAGAGTCCAAGTGCACACAGCAGCTTCCAACACATGGAGAAGTTGGTGTGGAGGAAGGTTTTCCTGTCACAATCTGCGCTCATGGCTGAGAAAACCCAGCATTTCATTCTCCCAAGTCAGCCTGGATCCTTTGGGGAACCTTATTTTTATTGCAGTAAATTAAAAGCATCACCTTGAAAACCATGAGATTTCTGTGGCCATAATAAATCTCTCACATCTGCTAAAACTGCTGTGGATAACAGGAACCAGGGTACATTCCACCACTTCAGCCTAAATAGGTCCTAATATTTAAATATCTCCAAATCCTGCAGCATCATATTTTTTCTGAATATCTATAAATCAATATCACTAGGCAAGGTATCAGAAAAGATAACACTGTCTCACACTTCCCCAAAATTTATTAGTGTGAGAAGATGCAAACACATTTTTATAAATATTTTTATTGCCTCTACAAGTAAAATAAAATATCAACAATGGGTGGCCAGGAGACCAAACATCTGGGTTTCTTCCCTCTTTTATATAGTCAGTGACTAAAAAGTGTAGTAGAGTCATAAACACATAGAACTTCTATTCAAGGATGTAGAAACACAGACATTTTCAAGAATGAAAGACAAAGGGACTTCAATTCCTTGAAAAGCTCTAAATAAATCAACTTATCAGGCTGCTTTTAGAGAGAACAACCACACCAATTCTGGCACTTCCATTAGTGGGCTTATAAAAAAATATAGATATATTTATAGCTCCTTGGACAAACAAAAATTTTTATTTAGTTCTAATATTCAGGAAGAAAATTCAGAAAGAAAAACTGACAGTGTATCTTGATAACAATTTGTGCAGAGGAGTCTTTTCATCGTTTTCATTCAGCAATGAAAGCTGCTTAATTAGAAAACACAAAGTAAATATTCAGGCTAATTTTGTGCACTGTCACCCCTCAATCAATTTTCCATATAAATCCTATAGAATTTAAATTATTATCACACACACCACTATCTTGTGAGTGGTCTTGATGACGATATTGATGTTTATCACCAAACACCAGCGGATAAAGGAAGTTCTATTTTGAAATTAAAGCAGAAAATTACTTGACATGGCCTTAATATTTCTACAATTGTTGAGAACCAGGCTCCAAGCTACAACAGGCACATAACAAATCAAATTAGGGGAACAAATCCACTCAAAGCACTGAAGCAGAAAAAAAATCAGTTCAAAAATCACACTCCCTATGGCATCTTCCCCTGTTCCCAAGATTGCTGTATTCCTACAGAAGCCTGAAAGAGTTCTCATATCCAGTGGATGTTTCCTTCCCTGGAAGACACAACTTTGCCTTTGCCACACAGCAGGATGACATGAAAGATTCCACAGATCATGTCAGGGAGGAGCTGTCATGGTGTGAGAGGGGAGATTTTCAAATGAGTTTAAAAAAAAAATATAAAGAGCTGTAAGAGTTGTGTAAGAAATTTCACCAGATGAGATCTCACTGCCCTGATTTTTTTATTATTTCTGGGAATATTGCAGCCTGCAGGATTAAAAAAGGTATGAAATTTAAATAGCCTAGTAGCTCATGGAATTATTTGTAAAGAATTTAAATAGCAGCTGATAAGACCTTTGAAACAAAAGCTTCTTCATTTATCATTACACAAATTCAGAAAGGAGGATTGCGGAGATTTGTTCACTTCTGTGTTTCCATGAGGATTCTCATTTAAATGTGGTGATAAACACCCTCAGACCAACTGGCAGGAGAGCCCAATATTGATAAATACTCCGGTATTGATAAATAGAGCACCAGCCCCACAGACTGACAGCAATGACCTCAGTGGGGTGACTTTTTTAGGCCTGCAGCACCTTTGGTCAGGAGCCAGGCTGGGAGAGCTGGGGCTGTCCAGCCTGGAAAAGAGAAGAATCCAAGGAGCCCCCAGTGGAGCCTCCAGTACCTGAACAAGGCTTGTAAAAAAAGAGGGAGAGGGACTTTTCCATGGGCAGATAGTGACACAAAAGAGAAAAGTTTTTAAACTAAATGAGTATTTAGGTTGGATATTGGGAAGGAATTCTTCCCTGTGAGGGTGGTGCAGGGCTGGGATGGAACCCCCAGAGAAGCTGCGCCTGTCTGTAGATCCTTGGAAAATTCCAAGGCTGGGCTGGATGTGGTTTGGAAAACCTGGGATACTGGAAGGTGTCCCTGGCCACAGCAGGGGGGTTGGAATGACTACAACTTCCAGAATGAAATATTTCCCAGAGCTTCCCAAAGTCTCCTTTTCCTCACTGGAGGCTTTCCGGAGAGTATTCATCCAGTCTGTCACTTGGAATGTCTCTCTTCAATAATTAACACAAATACTTAACTTTCAAAGATGTTTGCATGTCATTCCTTGTCACATAAATTGTAGAGTGAGGTACTTGCAGGGGTGTGTTTGAAGGCTGCTGCTGAGTGACTTTCAGCAGGCATGAATAAGAGATAGGAGCATTCATGTTTCATTAGATATAGGCAGGGTTTCTATCTCGGGGCAGGGAGTGCACTGTGGATGCTCCTAAAGTAAATGTTCCCTTTGAACGGAGATTGAAGCCAATTGGGCTGAGGCAGCAAAGCCCAGGGTTTGTCTGGACAGCCTCATCCACAGGGGGCACAGAAAAATGTTCAACTTGGAAAGGATCTCCCAAGCTGAGTCCAAGCTGTGATTGATGCCCACCAGAGCACTGAGTGCCCTGTCCAGCCCTTCCTTGGACACCTCCAAGGATGGGCACTCCAGACCCCCCTGAGCAGCCCCTTCCAACTCTTTCCATGGAGAAATTCCAGCTGATTCCACCCAGACCCTCCCCTGGCCCAGCCAGAGGCCACTCTCCTCCTGTCCCTGTTCCCTGGGATAAGATCCCAAATTCCTCCCAGCTGTCCCCTCCTGTCAGGGAGTTGTGCAGAGCCAGAAGGGCCCCCCCGATTCCCCTTTTCTCCAGCTGAGCCCCTTTCCAGGTCCCTCAGCCTCTTCTGGGGCTCCAGACCTTCCCTAGCTCCATTTTCTTCCCTGAACACTAACATATAATAGCCACCTAAGTTAATAAAGCTCTCTCTTTTTTTTTCTGGTAATATAAGCTGAAGGCCTATGTTGACCTAGAGGCAGAGGTAAACCCTGCCTGCAGTGTACTACTGAATAAACCAACTTAAAATTAGATTCCTGTAGAAGATCAGATTTTTATCATATATATTTTCTTTAACATCAGCTATAGAATTAGTATGTGTTGGCAGGTCAATGGGCTAACTTTAATCTGTTCACATCAATGTGCTTTGCATCTACCTTTGCATCTTCCTGTCCATTCTCCAAGGAGTCATTCCCTGGTTTACATCACAGCAGATCAGCCTGATGGGAAGAAATTCCCTTGTACTACACAAGGCTTTTAAAATTCAGTGCTGTGGGCTCTGGGAGAGGCACTCAACTCCTGTGCATCTTCCCTGCAGCCCCAGAGCTCCTGGATATGCCTGGCTCTATAATTCCACACCCTCTTTGCTTCGGGGTGGTTTTTATTCTCTCAGTACCTCTGGTGTTTATGAGCTGGCATCTGGCCACTCCTTGCACTTCCAGCTTGAGCTAAATGAGAAAAGTTTTCCAGCACTTTTTGCAGTTCCAGCTTGAGCTAAAAGGGAAAAGTTTCCCTTCCACAGAGACTGCTGTAGGGTTTGATCTCCTCAGAAAATCCAAGTTTCCAGCATCATATGGAAAACAGTTCCAGGATTCAAGCTTCTGTAAAATAAAGAGACTCAACACATTCATAGTCTGTACCAGGGACATTTGGAAAGGACAAAGGGAATCTTCAGCAATGTTTGCACTGACATATCTACATCATTTCTCCAGCAGTGAACACACAGCAAGTTGAGATGTGTAGAAACGGTGCAAGGAGAAAGTGCTTGCACTGAACACATCTGATCCTGGATACTCCAGGATGCTGTGCTTGCATCCATGGATGCAACACTCTCCAAAGGTCCTCCTACCGCTTCCCTCAGTCCCTTGGCTTCCACCTGTGATCCCAAATGGGGATCTGCAGCAGTATCACCCAGACCACTGACCCTAAAGAATCCCATCCCGGCTCTCACATCTCTCTCCCACTTCCCAGAAAAGCTTTTAGTCTCTCCTCATGAACTTTCTAACCAGCATTTGATCATCTTTAATTAGCAAAACCCCAGGGCACGGAGTTCAGCAGCAGCTTTTCCTCCAGGGACATCTGCCCTGGAAACTGCAGAGTAAAAGAAGTGCAAAGCTGGAAGGATGCAACTATTCACCAGGGAAGAGTTGGAAGCCAAAAAGATCTGGATGCACGTTAGTTTGATATCACTAAATGATGAGGCAACTTTCAGTATGAATTGTGAATCATCCTCACATGGGCCTCCTGACTTAAATTCTCTTTTGTTTAAGCAATGCTCATTTCAAGCAAGTGAGTCATGAGGTGAGGTCTGGCTTTGAGGCAGGAGAAGGCAGGGAAAATTTCTCACTGCAGCTCATATCCTCAGGATCAAAGAAAGAATCTGCTTTCCTGGTTAACTCATGGCTGAACAGAATTTTTTTTGTATGCAATTAAGTGGATGATAAATTGCTGCTGATCTGTGAAGAAGCAAAAGACAAAGGTCTATTATCATAATTGGCAGTGGTAGAAGCTAGTTTGGATTTCTAAGTCTTAGCTACCCAATCAAAGCTTAAAATGGAGGGGAAATGCCTCTTATTAATTGATGGACAGGGGAATTATCAATTATCTGCATGATTTACCTGTATCAGTACTCTGTGCCTGGCTAGGCCATGCTCCACCTCCTTTACCCTAAAAAAAAAAAAAAAATCACTACTTTTTCTCAATCCCCTCCTTTTCTATGTGATACAGCCTAATAGAGAATCTACAGAAATTAAATGTAGCATCAAGGTGAGAAATTCTGCATGTTCTCCTACAGAAATGAAAAATACTTTAATTAGAATAAGGTGGAGTTTTCCTGTACAATTTTGAAAACAGAATGTACAATTATACATCAAGAGAAGGAAACACAGCTTCCTCTTTTGGCCAAAATGGCAAAATAATCTATTATTATTTTATCCATTATAAATAATATGACATTATAAATTATAATACAGTATAAATCATGTATTAATGTCAAATATTCTACAGCAGCTCATGAACCCCCCCCCAAAAAAAAAAAAAAAAAAAAAAACAAAAAAAAAAAAAAAAAAAAAAA
>VWZN01008669.1:360259-389588 GCA_013396955.1 Regulus satrapa
AAAAAAAAAAAAAAAAAAAAAAAAAAAAAAAACCAACAAACCCTCCACAGAAAGAATAAAAAAATTTTTCAAAGTCTGGTTACCACAGAAAGCAGCTCTGAAAAGTCCATTTTCCACACACAGTCCCGCATCCACTTGTCAGCCCCTCCAGCTGCCAATTCTCAGGTCTTTGACTTCTTTCTCTGCTCTTAAGAGACAGCAGCCAGATGGCCAAAATTGAATCTCCCTCCCAGCAGGGCGAGGGAATGGCAGTACCTGCTCCCCAGCCAGCCCACGAGAGCTCCAGGCTGGGAGCAGATGCTGCCTGTCACAGAGCGGGAGGCCCAGCTAGCAGAAATCTAGGAAAAAAGCATGGGATAACTGGGAAAAGATGGCATTTTGTTGAAGAAAAGTCAAAGGCACCCTGCCTTTCTTGCTGTCTCCTAACAGCACAGTGAAATCAAACCCAGGCACAGCAGTATTTAGCCCATAAGGCACCAAAGGGGAAATTAAGGATGGTAATTACAGTTTAAGGCCAAATTTCAGAGGGGAAAAAAAATAGGGCTGGACAATATTTTTAATTGAAACAATTAACTCATACATCTCTGTTTCCAGCTGCTCTCCACTCTGAAATAACTCATGGCTTCAGGCTGGGCCTAATTTTCCCCTATTGGGCAGGGATGGGCTCTTCTCCCAGGCAAGTGACAGGGGGACACAGCCTCCAGCTGCACCAGAGGAGGTTTAGGTTGGACATCAGGAAGAATTTCTTCCTGGAAAGGTTTGTTAAACACTGGCAGGGGCTGCCCAGGGAGGTGTGCCCATCCCTGGAGGTGTCCAAGGATGTGAATGTGCCTGGATGTGGCACTCAGGGCTCTGGGCTGCGGACAAGGTGCAGATCGGGCACAGCTTGGACTTGATCTTGGAGGTCTTTCCCAATCTAAAATAATTTGAGATTCTGCACCAACAATCTCACAGTGTAAAAATGGAGGTTGCTTTTCCCTTCCTTTGTTTCCAAGGGTTTAATTAAGGCTCCACCTCCTCCTCTCAGCACAAACATGTGAAACCATGGGATGCACACCCAAGAGAAGGAGCTTCCCAGGAGATTTTATCCAGTGCTGGGCATGCAGCTACTCCTGCCAGAAGGAAAACAAATGTTTTCTGACCTCTGTGGCTGCTGGTTGGTCTCTATTCCTCATTCATTTGCCTCCCTGGAAGGCACCAGCAAGACAAGCACAGGCTGCACAGCTCACCTGGCCCAGAGAGGTTTGAATCAGAGACAGGAGAGGTGATCTATCTCCTGGAGCAGGAGTCAGGAGTGTAGGCACCTGGGAAAAACCAGTGGGAAAGGGGGGGTATGACGGGAAAACACATCAAGGCCTAGAAATTGAATGCATCCAACACAAAGTTCTTGGTTCAGCTCCACAGACCCTGACTGAGACACAGCCCCTGTAACATCGGGGCTTTGGGGATCAGAGCTGCACCAACAGGGAGCTCAAGGCACTCCTGACACCTCCCTGAAGAGCTGAGGGCAGAGCTAGACACCCTGGGAATTTAATATTGCACAAAAGCTGTGTAAAGAGAGCTGTAGTGTGTTCAACATCATTAAATGGAGGCAAATCCAGAAGAAAAAGCCAATAATTTGTCATCATAACATTTGAAATGTTGATCCCTTCAGTTTTACCTCCAATATTTCATTTTTCTAACATTCCCAATGCTATTCATGAAATCGCCGAATGGTTTGGATTGGAAGGGACCTTACAGATCATCTCGTACAGACATTTCTCCAGGCTTGTTAAAGGCAGCAGAATCCCTCATAATTCCAGAGATTCCATCAGCTCCATCCATCCCTGCTCATCTCTCAGCCTATTCCTGTAAATCTCATTTTTCCCAAGGTCTTTCATTACAGGTGATTTGCAGGTGGCAAAAGTAAAACCAGTTCCCAGCACCAGCAGGGCTGGAAGCTCCCACTCTCCACGGAAATTTCTGTCTGCTCTTCCCATTGTGCCCAGAAGGATGGAATTCAACAGCACACATGTCCCTGAATTGGTTTCATTATGCACTCTTGCACACTTCAGTGGCATGTGTTAAACTGCCAGGCTTCCAGACATCCTCCTGCCCACATTCCTCACAGTCAGGTGCATGCATTAAAACACAAGGACCCCCAAATATTTAATTTTAAGCTCTAATATCCAAAAGTATTCCTCTGCTCCAGATGTTAATTTTGTTTTTTTTTTTTCTTTTAGGAACGCCCCCAGAATTGTTGAGACATCTCATGGAGAAAAGGTCTCTACCTCTGCATGCCAGCCAGAGTAATTAGGGACGCAGAGCCACCACCGTATTAAAATGAAAGATTTTAATTAAACAAATGGATTTCAGCCCTTAGGAAACTAAATTACCATGGAGACAGACCTAACAGGAAAACAAACCTCCAGCAGCCCCTTTTACAGATAGGCACTGGTATTTTACCAGTTGGTGCAAAATGCTTTGGAGGCTCTCAGCAATGGTACTTTTGTTTTAATAATAACATTATCATGTAGATTTGTTACCCCCCAAGATTTTATTTCTCCATCATTGATCTTTTAACCCTCCCCATTACTTTCCTTCTGTGATACAACCCCAAACCTCTGGTTTCTCTCCAGCACCACTGTGACTTCTGTGGCCTTTGGTGCTAAAAGCCACCAAAGACCTTCTGGTATTCTGTTTTTCCTCTTTCCCTCACTGAAACCACAGCCACCAACACAGAGATTTTCCTTGAAAAGACTTGGAAGAGCCACCCCAGCCTCCTCATTCTTTGGCATTATCCTCTGTGGGTGTTTGGAGTCAGCAACTCCATCTGAGCTGGCAGGTTGTTTGGCACTGAATCAAAATACAGGGTAAAACCCCTAAATTTGTGCTATACAACACCTGCTAGGCAGTGGCAATCAACTTTGGAGGAGCACTTTGAGGACATTCACCCCTTCTCTTGAGGAAAGCCTGCTCAGATCACCTCAGAACTTTATTACAAAGGTAATTAAATACACATATTTACTACACAACATACAACTACATAAATATTCAAAACCCGAAGACGTGGGGCAAAATCCTGACCTGCCAAACCTCTCAACACAATCACTCTTTAGACTCCAGCCTGTTGTCATGGACTGATTAACTTTTCAAGGAGGTATTAATGGTCCAGCCTCTTGATTTTTCACTTTTCAGCTCTGTTGCCTCTCAGCCTTGTAAGCCTATTATTGGATTGCTTCAAAACCTATTTACCTCTGAAGCCTCAAATTCCCAGCTGTCAGGCAGGAAAAGACATTTAGCAATTAATTTAATCCTGGCCAAGACATCTGTCGAGGCAAAGGGCAGAATATAGAGATGTTTAATATTCGTATTCTAGTATTATCAGAAATATAAAGTACAGGTTGCATCACTGAAGTTATCTGTCCAAACCCAGCATTTAAGGAAGGCTCTGCCAGGCACAGCTTCCAAAGGTTTTCCTCCATTCCATTAAAAACAGTGTTTTTTCACCTAAAGGGAAATACCTTGTTTGATACATTGGTATACCAAAGAGGTTACAGCCTTAACCATCATTTTCTTGTGTTGTTTTTACCAATAACACTCAGACTTGCAGTGCTCTTTGACAAAGAATCAAAATGCTGTAGCTTTACAGCATTTCCAGGCTCTGAAATAGCTCATTTTCATCACTTCCCCAATCTTAAACAAT
The DNA here is from genome assembly GCA_013396955.1 of Regulus satrapa. NCBI lineage: Eukaryota > Metazoa > Chordata > Aves > Passeriformes > Regulidae > Regulus > Regulus satrapa. The sequence continues at coordinate 363,945 of VWZN01008669.1, forward strand.
TCCAACAAACCCTAGCACTGGCAGCCATCAGAAAAGGCAAGGCCACCTCTCTGGATTTTTTAGCATTGAACTGACTTCCCTCTCCATCCTTTGAAGTTTCAAGGCTGAAAATTCATAGCAATTTACTTACAACTGTCCCAAAAGCATCGTGTCCCAGCTCTACACTTGAAATTCTTTGATTTCTGTCTCCTGTCCCAGCCCTGAAGCTGGTGAGCTCTGTCAGATCTGTTATTCCTGATCTCATGTTAAATACAAATACAATTAATCTGGACTCCCTTGGCTCCAGACTGGACTGAAGCAGAGCAGGTGGTGCCTCCACGCTCCTGCCTGTCCTTTTCCAGCTCAAATGTGCATTTGACCATGCCCTGCATGAAACTCAGCTTGGGAAGGGAGTTTGGACAAAGCCTGATTTATTTCCCACCCAACAGCGCAGGAATAACTCAGTGTTCCAGTTAGGAAACAGCTTCCCTCGGATACACTTAGAGGGGCAAAGCAGAAATGAAATTTTGGGTCTGGCTTAAACCTGTGTTAAAACTTCGGTCAGTACTTGCTTTAAATATCTTTGTGTTGTAACAATCCTGCTATTACATAAATCATTATTGTGATGTTATTAAATGACCTTGGGATGTCATATTTGTGAATACTAGCACCTTTTTAGTGAGAAAATTTCATCTCATGTCCCTGCATCCATCAGGTGACTTTCCTCTGCTGTGACACTGCTGGGGAGAGAAGAGAACTCCCCACTTATCAACCTGAAAAAAATTGAGGAGTTCTACCCCTCAACTCAGCTTTTAAAGTATAACAGCTCCTCTCCCATCCCTCTTTTTGCCCCAAGAAAATCAGTTAAGGAAAAATCCAGCCTCAGCAGTTGCCACATTTAGCTGTGCTCCCTCCTCCTCCCTCCTGCTTCACAGGAAAGCTTTTCCTTCAGTTCACTCAGCTGATGACCTCATTAGAGAATATCTGCAGGTTTTCCTGGGAACAGGACTCTGGAGAGCTCCGAGCCCCCAGCAGGATGCAGCCCAGCTGCTGGCTCAGCCCAAGGCCACCCACCATCCATCATCTCCTTCGTCCTCTCCATGCCTGGCAGCGAGTCCCGCATTCCGCCCATTTGCCGTGGTGACAAATGGAGCTGCCACAGGCTCTCTGGGCCTTCCGAGGGGAGCAGGACCTTTCAAGCTACTGCCTTTCTGAATGCTGACCTAAATTCAGTTGAGTTTGGTTGGGGTTTTTTTTCCCCTTGCTGTGTAATAGACTCTTTAAGTTTTCTGCCGGAGATGTCACTCTTTGAGTAAGAAATGCAAGAAGGATGGGAACTGGCATGAGCAGGAGGGTAAATTTTGATCTGAATGGATGTTTTCATTGGGATAACAAGTCTCCTTATCTAAAATGCCTTTATTCATTCAAAAACCACTTTCAAAAGAGCCATTACTAAAAATATTATACAACAGCTCAGAAAAGAGTGGGGTTGATATTCAAACACCTGAAAATGGCTGCAATTCCTCTCCTTTTTTTCTTTTCCACAGTCACTGGAGTTTTCCAGTGAAGTCAACACTGACCCACCCATTGTCACTTCAGTCTTGCCCAGAGTCACGCAATGCTTTTAGGCTGGGTGGAACCTTTGGGAGTTGTCATATCACTCTGTACAAGCAGGACTGGGAAAGAGCCAGAGGGATCGGGACATGATCCAGGCAGGTTTGGGACACCTCCAGGAAATGAAGACTGCAGTCACAACTCTATTTCCTGCTTTTCAAAGAGAGCTCCCTTTGTTTAGTCCCTCAGACATGGCTGCAGAATTGTCTCTCATGATGTAATCCTGCTCAGCGAGTTTTTTGCTCAAATTTGGTAATATTTCCTATTAGTTGTGTATATTTATCTCGGACGACTGGAAGCCATTACACACACAGAGATATTTTCATGTAGGTACTTCACCCTTCTCAATTCCATCTCTATTTTATGATGCTGTTTACAACAAAAGCAGAAATCAATTCCATCCTAGTTCACTTTTTACATTAGAGATATTGAACTGGCCTTACAGTGGAATTAATCTGGATTTTCACTGGAAATAAAACCCTTCCAATTTCTACACTACCCAGGAAAGAAATATGCTCACCTGCAAATCCACCAGATGGAGAGGAAAGAGAGATAAGGCACAACTCAATCTTAATGTTGATGAAAGATTCAGATTTGCTCTGCATTTCATAAACAGAAGACCCTGGGAAATCCTAGCAGCATTCCAGATTAGGAAGGAGAGGAGCAGAAGAGAAAAATAAGCTCAGACTGGGCTCTGAAAATATGAACATCGAAATCAAATACTCTCACAGAAAGTGATGCTTCAAGGATGACAGAGAATCTTCAAAACCCATCAAATTGCTCCACAAAATTACACCAAGCAAAGTCATTCTTTGTTCACTGTTCATTTTACTCACAGAAAATTCTCTCCCTGGCACCAAGAATGACAGATCTCACTTGTCCAACCACAGCAGAGCTCAAAAACTGGAAGGGCAACAAGTCCCTTTTGTTTGGTCAGAGTGCAAAGGCACGAAGGTTTATAGATCGGTGTTAGGGAGGTTTGTAGTTCTGCATTTCCAGGTGTATTTTTTGTCAGGATAGGCTGATATCCAGAGTGCTGAGCCCTGAGACTTCCTGACCTGGCTGGGAAAGAGAATATAGTTTATTATAAAAATTTTAAGTGCAAAAATATGTAGAAAAGTGTGCAATGTATATCTTCACCGTCTGTTTCTACACTTGGACTTTCGCCCTGTACATTTTTCTGTCTGACTCCACAGGTTCATGTTCCTTTTTTGCTGCAGGAGATGTAACACCCACCACACCACTTCACTATTCCCACACTTCAAACCAGCAACACTTTCACAAATTACTCCATATGGGAGATAATTTCTTATTTTGAAACCAATTCTGAAGCCAGTGTTGGAAAAATCTTTCAAGAGTAGGTTCTGTTGAGGCACTTATTGGTGAAATTAAATAATGATACTCTGTTCATCTCGCAGGATTTTGATTAATTGTATACCTGGATAATTGCATATTTAGGTGACTGATATAAATCATGACTGAATAGATTAAAAGTATTTTCCTGTCTCTATCAAGCCTACAGAAAATACATTAGTGACAATGAAGCATTTCCACCTCAACCTCTATTTTCCATAATAGTGATTATTTTACCTCTTTCTGTCCTAAAAACAAAGCATATATATTTAATTTATAGCTCTCTGAATTATTTTGACACCTTTAAAGACAAAAAGGAAAATTTTATTTTCCTGTGCCCTAACTGGTGATTCCAGCTCTGCTTTCCTGCCTCAAAAACTCATACAACTCATGCTGCTTTGTACTTGGGCTCGGTATTAGCTAGGTGCTGCTTGGGAAGGTAAATTTCATTTTCTGTGTAACTCCATCCCAAAATTAATCACAAATACTCCACATCAACTCCTTATGTCTCCCTGCCTCACTTGGAACCTCAGGAGAGGCTCCTGGGGGCTCAGTGGGATTCACAACATTCATTCACGCACAAGAATCTTCCTGGGCAAGCAGAGATGCACAAACAAAAGACTCGGGATGACCTGAATTATCCTCTTTTGGCCGGAATTTACACTGGTTCAGGGAGTGCTAAAAATCACAGGCATTTATAAGCCAAATTAGTATTCCTGTGATCATTGTGTGCAGCAGTTTTAATGGACTGCCTGATTTTCCCAAAATGAGACCAATTATTTTCACAGATATCTTCCATCACAATCTACCCAAGCTAATAAATCCCCACGTCCCAACGAAACCAACCATTCATTTACCACAGCTTCTAAAGGGCTCTCTATCTATTTTTTATTTGAAACTATGATTTCTATTTTCAAGGCCCATCATTTGTTTTAGGTGTTTTCCTTTCAGGCAATTATTTCAATTTGATCCTGGATGTAAAATGTTAACATTCAATAAGACCTTTCCTAAATGGGTAATTTATGCTGCTTTATTCAGTTTGTAAAATTGTAGAGAAGCTGAAGAACGAGTCATTTATATGAAGTGGAAAAATTCAGATTATGGTTAGCAGGAGGTTATGGGGCAAATAAATTTTTTTTTTTTTTTTTAAATTTTAGAAATAATCCTGGAATTCACAGAAATCAAGAGGCTGGATTTAAAAGAAAAATTATAGATGTAATCTTGTAATTGTATAAGAAATTTTGGGTGAATGGGCCTATGGATACAGCATAAAGTTCATCAAAAGGGGTGGGAATTACTCTGTTGTACCAATTTTCTGGAAAAATCAAAAAAAGCTGAGCTGTCTGCTGAGCTATGGAAGTTTCTGTGGCTTATTTTCTTCTGGTTTTCTAATCCTACCAAGAAATCCCTAGGGTGAGGATAAATGTGACACCACAGCATCTCCACTCAGGAGACAATCCTTCAGCAAGGAATATTCAGATTACCAGGGCAGACACAAAATCCTCCAACTCCAGTGTGCAGCTGGCACGAACACAAACATTGCTGTTGACACGTTTGGAAACATACCTGGAGCTGGGAGAGTAAATTGGGCATAATTAGCATTAAAAATAACGTTAGGTGATGCTAACATCAGGCAATTATCCCTTTGAACAGCTGTTAAATAGTGTTAATTGGCTGCTATGGACTCCAGCTTCCCAGGTTTTCCAGAGCAATGCTTCCATGAGCACACAGCAATTACCCAAAGCTGACATGAGGAATAACAAAAATGTCAAAAACACCGGTTGGAATGAGGGGCTTGAATTAATATTTCAGGCTGAAGCTATAAAACTCATTTGGTTTTGCCAGCTGGGCCAAAGCAATGGGAAGCACTTCCTTATTACACTAAAAAAGCCCCTTAGAATACGTCAGGATGGCCAGCACATCCTTGTATCCCATAAATCTGCCATCACTACTGGCATGTATTTGAATAAAAAGTCACTAATACAAACAAAAATTGGTTTATTGAACATAAAGAGCCACCGTGGATTGATTAAGGGCTGAAGTTTCTGGAATAGTGTCTGAAAAAACCCAGGCAGAATCAAGACCAGAGGTTGGTGCTCTCAGGTGGTTCCCAGTTAGGCTCATTCCGATGGAATTGACTCCACTTCCTACCCTCAAACTCTCACTTAACAGATATTCAGATAACAACTGCAAACCCATAGTGTAGCCAAGTGTTCAAAAGCAACCTGGATTAAGCGATCTAGATCTCCAAAAAGCAGCTTGCATTTGAGTATTTTTCTGGGGACAAAGCAAGTGGAAAAGCAGGAAAGCTTTTGGGGGAAAAAAAAAAAAAAAAAAAAAAAAAAAAAAGAACAGGAGCAGAAGGAGCTTGACTGTAAAACCCCTTTTTTTCCTGACTCATTAAAGATAATTTCAGTACAATCAGCATTTCTGTTGCAATTCAGACACTTCTAGTAAATTAATCCTCCAAAGCCCAAATGAAATTTCATGCAGAGAAATAATATCACTTCAATTAATAGCAGGGGGATTTTAAAAATAATTTCTTTATGGACTTTATGACTCGTTATTTCAGTCAGATGTGAAACGCCATTCTTACAGAGAAAACCTCTTTTTAGTACTACCAAAACCTGCACAGTGACCACAAAAGTAAATACATAAAAATCTGAGGAAGAGATTCTTGAATTTTAACCAGATATTCCAATAAATAAAAATATAAAAGAAAAAAAGACAATTTTTCCTTCATAAACTTTTTTTTTTTTTACTTAGTTTTTGTCTAGAACCATAAAATATTAGCCAGAAAAAGCTCCAAGCCCAGAGGAAGGCTTCCTGGCTCTGGGCCTGTGTCTTGAGTTAGACAAAGTTTTGCTGGATAGTGATGCTATTGGTGAATTGATTTTTTGATGAAGTTTTATTGTTCATGGAGGGAGAAGACATGGGGAATGTCTTCTCACTGCCAAAGGGCAGGAATTGATGGGATATTGGGAAGAAATTGAAAGCTATGAGGGTAGGGAGGTCCTGCCACAGGTTGCCCAGAGAAGCTGTGGTTGCCCCATCCTTGGAAGAGTCCAAGTCTCCATCTTTCTGATTCATTCCCCCCAAAATGCCCATCAGATCAAGGAATTAAGCACCCAGAGATAAGCTTTGCAGATAAATTTTCTATTTACAAATTATTCCTCCATTCTTTTTGTGGTGCCAGTGCCCACTCACACACATTTGTGGCAGCTCACTGTGGCATATCACTGCTCCTATCAGGTCCCTACAGCTACTGATGGGTTGGGGATTGCTTTTCCAGCAGCCAGAGCTGAATTTTAAGCAGGAATTAGTGGGAAAAGCCACAAACAAAGCCACAGCAATAATAGGTTGTGTATATTCATTTTTTATTCCATGCGTCTCTGATTTATGACCAACCAATGTGATTTAACCTAATACCAATTTTGCAATGCAGTATCAGGCAATAAAGCTTTGCCATTTCACTCTGCCCTGATGTATAATCCAGTAACAATCACTGGAGACTAGAAATCACCTTTTCACCCAGCAACTTCAATACAAGCCAGGAGATTGGCCTGTGACTGATGTCTCACATAGCAGGAATTCCTCATGAGGACACTCTTAATAGCTGGGTGAACATATTTTGTTGGAAATAAGCCTTCAGCCCCTGACTAATTCAGTCGTGGTGCCATTTGAGTAACACACTTCATTTCTCCCCCTCCTTGATGGATTTCTTCTCACATTATGCTTTCTCCTCTTGTTTTTATAAAAGCTTTTCCATCACCTCGAAATCTGCATGAACATCTTCACCTCTGCTGGTCATTTCTGTGACCCTTCCTGAAGGTTTTGTGGAGATGAAGGATTTGTGCAAGAGAAATGTTTTATTCATGTTGGAAAATGACCCAGACGAAACCTAAAATAATAATTCAGCCCTCTCTGTTTTTAAGAAGGAGGTTATAACTTGGATTTAACTGGAAAGTTTTTAATAATTGCTGGGGACAAATCTTTTTTTGCTGGAACCTATTTATAACTTGTCTATAGATAGGGCTGGACTCAAATGCTCTTATTTTAATAGCCATGAAGGTGTTAGGAAAGTCATTTTTGAGCTTTCTCCTGAAGTCTTCACTCTACTTGAATCTATATGCACATAAAATCTATATGTACATAAGGCAGGGAAATGGATTAACAGTTTCTCTGCTGTAAAATCAGCAATTACTGCTCCTGGGAGGCACCCAAATATTTGAGGGACATCAGCCAGGGAGGGACTGGCCCAAGGAGAAGCCTCCACAATGCCAACCATGGGAAGGATTTAAAATGATCCACAAGATTAATTTCTTTCCAGTCTTCTTTCCCTTATCTTTTCCAGCTATTTATGTACAACTGCCCTGTAGAATGAAAATCCAATACACTCGGAGCAGAATGAAAAAACAATTACAAAATATTAGCAATTAATCTCTTTTCCCACATACCAGAGAAAAGCTAACCAGGAAAACAAAACTTCTTCCCATAATTTGAGTGGAGGAATTTACCTGGAGTTCCCAAAACTATCTTCCCTTTAAAGCAAATATTAAGGTAAATATTACTGGTCTTTTTTTGGACCCGTACTTTCTTAGTCTAAAGAGATTCAGATTCTAAATTTGATCTAGGATTGTTTTTGTTTGTTTGTTTTTTAACCAAATAAGCTCTTTTTTATTTAATAATTGTTCTGGTGTTAAAATCTCACACAAGACACACAATATTCAGACCACAGATAAGAAGAGCACCCTCCTAAAACCACTTAAGAAGAAAACATTTCTAAGAACTGTATTGGTAAAATGGGACAAAATATGTTGTTCACACTTCATTTCTTTCTAGAAGGAAACAAAAATGTTAAGACCTTTTGATTGCTGGATTGCTGTTTGTATTATGATGAAAAACTGCATTTTCTCACATTCCTGGTGATAGTGGCAAAGAAGGACCCCCACCTATGGAAAAGCTGTTGGGATCAGATCAAATTTGAGTTTCTTTTACACTTGCAGGTACTTCCACACTTAAGCCAGATGCTGAACAGTTTTCATAATGTCCAATTCTTGTACTATCAATAAAGCCACTCCTATATATTCACACATAAAAGACTAAGCTGATGTTCCAGCTTCTTCAGAGTAGCATAATTATCCCAAGATTGATTTCATTGTGACATCCAAAAAGCCCCCAGAAGTCCCACTATTTATAGCAGTGCATCCATAACCACCAGACACGGGGCCTATTTTCAGACTCATCTTTTATTATGACTTCCCTTGGAGAAAACAAACAACAACAAAAAAATTTTAAAAAAGCACCACAGAAATGCAACAAATAATTCAATCAGAGCAGCCTCACTGTAAATTATCTCTCCAGAAACGTTTGCTACTCACTCACAAAAATGTCTCTGCAATCAACAGTTCAGTATTTGTCAGAAGCCTGTAAACATTCCAATTCCAGCGTTTTTAGAGGCTCGTGGTTGATGTACTTCAGTTTGGACAAGCTACATAAAAAGTCAGGCTAAATCCTACTCACCTATGAAGTTTATTATGGGGAAAAAAAGGGCTAAGAATTGAAGTAAAAATACAGTTGCATGAGAAGGAAATTCCAATATGACATTTTAGAAATGGCAGTAATTAATGAAGGGGTAACAACTAAATCTTCTACAAGCAGAATATCAATACCCAGAAATTCTTAAGCCATAGTTAAGTTTCTTTCATGGTATTTAACAGTAACACTTATTTTAGCTGACAATTTTGTTCAGGCAGTAGCAGCTCTGTTACTCAGGTGGTAAGAACAGTTGTAAATATTTAAGAAGTGAATTTTATTCCAAGATATTGAAGTCCTCTTTAGTCTAAATTTAGGAAAATTGCCAAATTTACCACACCTTAAGAGACAGTACTGAAGTACTGAAATTGCCACCAATTTATCTTGAGCTGCAAAGATATTAGCCCCTAAATTGCCTGTTCTCACGCTCGGGGATTGAAAACAGAGCTCCCAAACTCTTCGACTGAAGAATTCCTTTGGAATTACAAAGGAATAAAAGAGAGCCAGCCAAACCCATAGGAGCCATCTCACATCCTTGAACTCCCTTGCCTCCCTTCCACATGAAACCCAGGGAAAACAGCCCTTCCTAATTTATCCCCAAAGATCAAGTAGGAAGATGATTGGCAAGATTTTCTAGGGCACCCAGCTGATATTCCAGGGTGGAAACGTCATCTGGTTAAATCTGAATATGTGCTGCTCACTGGGGGAGGAAAAACGTCTCTCAAAAGTGCTTTTATAGGAGTTCAAGTGTGAGACAGTCCTTCCCTCTCAATATCCAACCTAATTTGATGGCAAATTGTCTTCAAAAGTCAGTGATTATTTAGTAGTTAACTTTTACTTACTTTGATTTCTTAATGAACTGAAAAATCTTTAAGCACAAAGGTCTTTAACTCCCTGATGAGCTGTTACGGATATTTCCAAGCTAATTCCATCACCTTGACCATCTTCACAGAAATATAAATGGGGAAGCTCATCCCCATGGATCATCCTTTGTCACAGAGCCCAGCAAGCCCACAAGCCCTCCTTGGCTCCAAATCTGCTCCTGGGAGAACTTTGCACGTAAAAGCTCCCAACGAGCTCCAGTGCCTCAGGCAGGTTGGATAAATAAACAACAGCGACAGCAATGTCAGAACAATGACAAAATCATTAAATGCCACCCAGGACATGACTTCGCTCTTTCTGAACAGGCTCAGACCCAGCATGAGCATAAGATGAGCTTTTCTCCAGCTTTTCGGGCCACACCTCTCCACCAGAGTAATTTTTAAACGTGTTTGTAAATTGTGTCTCAAGGTGCATTATTTATAAAGTTTTGTAAATTGTTTGTCCAGGGATATTTATATAGTTCTGCAAATTGTTTCTCCAGGGATGTTTATAAAATTTTGTGTATGAGGCAATCTCTGAATGTAAAATGCCACATTTTAAAATTAAAAAACATTCAGGACCCAAATAAAACAATACAATTTTGAATTTTGCCTGACAAAGGTAAGGCTTGTTCTAGAGAAGAGAAAAATTTTCAAGATCAGCCCCTGAAAAATCCATTAATTAGAAATTATCAATTAAAATTAGTCATCCAAGGCACAAATATTTGCCTTGTCACAATTCCAGCAAGAGGGAAAACTTTGATGGATTTCAGCAAAGTGGTATCGTTCCATTGAGATGCACAACAAAATTCCACTTTATCCCTACTGAAAGCTCATTTTCATGTGGGTTTTATATCAGGGTTTGTCAGCACAGAGACACTGAGATATTAATCCAAATTAACTGGAAATATCAAGTTAAAGTGGATTAGTTAAAATTGCCTTAACAACAACGAAGCCTCTCAGACATTCAGAATTAACAAAGCTTTATTTTAGTTTTGCTTAATTTATCTCTAAGGCAAATTTAAGACTTGAACTCTCAATCACTGGTCATCCACAATTCAAAACGCAGTTCAAATAAACCATTTGAAAAATCGACTTGGATTATTTTTCCCAGCTATGCTCACAAAACAAAGCCTAAGAAGCCCTGATAAATTCCTTGGAAGACTGTTAGATAGGAATCACTACTCCTCATTTCAAGAGAAATTCCCTCAGTCTCACCATCACTTAAAAAATTCATCATTATAATTAGATTTAGCAATAAAATTCCATGGTAAAATACACCAAATGCCCTCTGACAGCTCTTATGTCTCTTCTACTGCTTCACAGGAACAGATAATTACCTTTTTTAATGTAAAAATCATAGTTTCTTTAAATACAGCACTAATACCAGTGTCAACGCTATAATTTCTGTTAATTAGATTTCCCTTGACCTAAATGAAACCACAGCAGAAATCCATCTGTTCCTCTCCAACACCACAAAATTCCCTTTTAGCCTTTTTAAATTTAACCTTTCTAAATATTTACTGACATCCAAATGCCAGTGTGAAGTCCTTCCTCCAGCCCCAGTTTGGTGACTTTAGGTGGTGACAGCTTTTTATCAGACAGATCTAAACCGATATCAAAAGCAAGGCAAAAGGAGAGATAAGGATGTTCTCTCTCCCTGTGTCCTTGAGAAATCACCACCTGGAGCACTAAGCTGCATTTTGGGCATTCCAGTTTGTTAAAATATGGAGTGAATGGAGAAAAACCTGAGCAAAGCCACCAAAACTGGGTAGAAAACAAGTGGTGGCAATGGGGGCCCAGGTTGGCAGTGCTCAGTTAAGGGTTGGCAGCGCTGAGCTTTTCCAGACTAAAGAGTTTCATGATTTCATGATTCTTGATTGCAGAGAGCAGGCAACTGAATGGAAACACAGGAGTTTCTAAAAAGGCAAAGAACTGCAAGGATGGAGACAAAATAAAATTTTAAAACCCAAATAACATTTTAAAAAGAAAATTTGAAAAAAGGAAAAATTTAAAGAAAAGTGACCTAAACCATCTCCTTTGGATCCTGTGGTTGAGAGAAGAATTTTGAGTGGCTCAGTTTGGAAGATAAATTCAAATTCCATTTTGCCACACAGAGATCCTGGACTTTATTTACTTTTAAATATCCAAATCTAACTCAGTACTCCAAGCTTTTAAATATCCTTTCCATCCAAAATTCTTCCTTGCCCAGCATCCCTCCTGGGATTTCAGCCCAGTGTGGATGTGATGCTTGGGGACATGGGGCAGTGGGGGGATTGGCAGTGCTGGGGAATGGTTGAACTCCGTGATCTTGGAGAGTTTTTCCAACCTGAATGATTCCATAACTCAGGAATCAAGGAGAAGTTTCATGTGGCCCAGCAAGGCCCTGAGCTGACTCCAAGAACTTTCTCCCAGCCTGGAAGGAAGATCCCACCCTCCACCAGTTGCTTCCTTTCATTGCTGTGATTTCTCTTCTACACATCTGGCAAATCCTTCCCCCCCTGCCCAGATTTTTCCTTGGTTTTCTTTGCTTTCTTAAATTGTTTTTTTTTCAGATTTACCCTTTTGCAGTCATTCGTTTTAATTTATGGAGAGCACCAAGGGCTCGCATCTGTGCTCACAGAAGGCACCCAATGAATTACAGCAGGAACAGCAGTTACTCTATGCAAATTCTCCAATGGATGCAATTTTTGACATTTTTTAGTTTCCTGTAAGCATTTCAGGAAAGGAAATGGGGATCATGTAGCCCATTTTTGGGGAAGTATGTATTCTACCCAGTCAAACAAGTTCCCCCTAGGTAAAATAATCTCTTTTTTATCCTCATCTTTGAGCCATGCATGTCCAAGTGTACAGTTTGTTTGCACATCCCAGCTCTGGCTGCTGGAACACCAGCTTGTTTCTCCCTCAGAAAAGCCCCCTCCAGTAGTTTCACCCCATTTGATCAACAGAACATTATGAACAAGTTCAAAACCACCTGAAAACACACAAATGTTTTATTTCACCTGAACGGAAGTGTTACAGAAAACATGTCTCAAGCTTTTTTAATCTTTCTCAGAATCACAGAATTATTAAGGCTGGAAAAGTTCTCCAAGATTAAATCCAACCATTAAACCAGCACTGCTAAATTATGTCCAAAATCACCACATCCACATATTTTTTGAACACTTCAAGGGATGGTGACTCCATTGCTGCCCTGGCAGTCTGTTCCAAGGCCTGACAACTCATTTGGTGAAGAAGTATTCCCCAATATCCAATGAATCTCTGGTCCAAAAAGAAAAAAATCCCTGTATGGGATTTGGTCTTTTTTTTTTACTTCACTGCTGTTGTGGAATTCCAGAAATATTTCAGTTGGAAAAGCTCTCCAGACTGTGACCAGTCCCCACCTTGCCCTGAGCCACCTCCAGGCCTTCCTCAGACACCTCCAGGGATAGGGACTCCAAACCTCCCTGGGCAGCCCCTTCCAATGTTTAACAACCCTTTTCATTAAGAAATTCCTCCTGAATACCATGACCTGGTCTAGTGGAAGGTGTGTTGGAATGAGATGAATTTTGAGGTCCCATTCCCACCCAAATTATTCTACAATTCTAGAATCCTATGATTCTAGGAATTCTGGGATGATCTCAGAAATCTCACATGAAAATGTGTCATCAAAAAGTTACTCTGACCTACAGAAACAAAATTTTTAGAAAAATATAGGAAGCAAATTAAATTCTGAATATTTTCCCACTCAATCCCATTTTTTAAGCTATGAAAACCTTGTCCCACTGAATATATTTTAGTGAGACTTTGTTCTGTCCAAACACCTCCAGAAGAAAATGCCAATCCAATGTTCCCACCACCACACAGGGGGAATTTTGTTGGAGTTTTAATTAATCCAGGGAGGTGTGCTGTGAAGGAACCAAACGCTTACACACCATACCTAGCTGCACTGTGGGGGGGATTTCAGGAGTGTTTCACCTACAAACACTGGTCTGGTTGACAAGGTGAGGATCAGGCACAGGTTAGACTCAACTTTGGAGATGTTTTTCAGCCTCTGTGATTCTGTGATAGAAATGAAATAAAAAAGAACCAAGAATAGACCTTCCCCTGGAAGAGGCTGCAAATGAGCACAAGATCCAGGGAAATCCATGTTCATCAACAGGCAGCCTGCTTGACCACAATTCCTTCAGTTCTGAGATGCAATTCCCTGTGTCCCCTTAAAAGCCTATAAGGTGCAAAACTGACACAGGACATCGTAAATCTTTTGTTTAAAAAGTCCCCATAGCTCAAGGACTTGAGGCTTGTTGTATTTCCTTCACTAGCACAAAGCAAAACCCCATCTTCCATCTTAACATTCAAAATCTATTCCCAGCGAGAAAACAACTTATTAGTAAACAACCAACATTTCCCACAGTGAAAACAATTTATTTCCCACCGAGAAAACAACTTGTGAGCAGAAAGCAGACTGGAAAGGCAATCTGGGTTCTGCAGAGCAGCAGCTCATCAATAACACCACTTCCAAAACAGGCATTATAACGACCTCTATTAGAGTGAGCATGAGATGGGGCATTGTATCAAATGCCAAAAATTGTTGTGACTCCCATTCTGACAGGAAAAACATTTTACACCTCCTAATGCTCTATGTGTAATCCTGACACACCTGGAAGTCTCACTTTAGAAACTGGGAAGTGAAGCCTGGCGTGTTTACATCTCAAACAGGCTCTCTGGGAAATGGAGCCATCACAGACAAATAACAATTTCCATTTTTTATTCCACCAAGCTTGCCTGAATAATATCAAGGCTGCTCTTAGTGCATGATTAAAATTAAGGTGTGGAGCAAAAAGGTGTCCCAAGGTGCACTATAAAAAGGAGAAATAAAGGAGAAAATTAAAGGTGTTGTGCAAACCATGAGTTCACCTTTTAGTGGGGTAAAAATGAGTGAAATTAATCTCATAAAACAAAAACATGAAAAAAAATCAAAGTGTGTATGATTTTAAGTTACAGGTCTAGAATTCAGTGTTAGAAATTCAAAATTGTTTTGAAAAAAAAAAACAAAACAAAAAAAACAACAAAACAGCAAACTAAAATTGTCCTTTTGTTCGCAGGAGCTTTGCTCATACACCCACACCCTACATTTCCTGAGCCCCAGCTTCAAGGAGCTCCTGGTTCTCCTTTATCGAGGCAATCCATGAGTGGTTCCATGTTTGTGCATCATGATCAGGGATGTTTACAGAACATTCATCATTTCATTCCATCCTGTCCAGACTCACTGAGTGCTCCTTGAAGCAAAACAGCTTCAAGAAAGATTTCAAACCAGAGGAATTAAACTTGCAATGCACTGGTTCCTTTAAGTACAGTCATTCAAGAGAGTGGTTGTGACTCATCAAACACAGCATATTGTCAAAACTCTAAGTCTGTTTTCTCCTGCTATTTTATTTTTTAGGGGAAAGGGAAGGGTTCATTGTCCACCCTTACTTTACATTCATTTTCACAGGTCTTGTTCCACTGACTTTCTGATGTCCAACACCTGCAAAAGCGCTACCAACACATTTGAATTATTTTCCATATTTTTGTTTACTACTTTTCATAACTACATTAATCAGCGTTCCCTTCATTAGGCATCCCAGTCTTGAGCAAACTCTAAATTAGGACCTCCAAATTTTATCCTAGAAGTCCCACCACAGCACAGAAGCATTGGTATTCCTTAATCAGGGAAAGGCACAACATTCACATAGTCCTCTGGATGAGGATCACATACAGTGACATAGAATCCATTTCCTGACTTGGAAGTAGTTAATAAAAATAAATAAACTTATAAAATTAATACTGCCACTTTTCCCAAGTGCCTGTGGATGGGCACCTTCCAACCCTGAACTCCCAGCTGGCAGAGGGATGACCCAGCAGCCCAAGGCATCATCTCCATGGTCTGGACAGGCCCAGACTGACAGCCCCATCATTCCCAGCCTGCTGGGCACAGAAAGTCTCAGTACCAAAAACTAGCTCCTTCCAGAGCCACGCCAAGAGCTGGGAAGCTTTCAGGCAAGGATGAGGCAGGAGTGAGGAGCTGGTGCTGCTCAGAGCTGTGATTAATTTCAGACTGGCAGCTCCTGTTTTCCTTCAACCTGTTCACCTGATGGATGGGGGCTGGCAGGAGTGGCCAGGGAAGCTCTGGAGGTGACAGCAGCCTGCCCTCAGGGCACATCTGGGTGATAAATCAGAAGGACCTGAGCAGCCTCTGAGCAGAGGGAGGGAGGCTGACTACAGGAAAGAGAAAGAAATCCAGGAAACCAACTGCTTTTACCACAAAGAGTGAATCTACAGGAATCCCTGACTTTCCATCACTTTTAAAACCGATGTTGGGCAAGATCAGAATGAGGTCCTTTACAATTTCGCCTTTTTCCCACTGCATTTTATGTTGTGGAAGGTGAGCTTTGTTATGTGGAATCTCGTGAGTGGGACCTCCTGCAGGCACAGCTGCCATTAGTGTCACAAGGAGTTCCCATGTTCCTGCTTGTGGAGAGGAGAGCAGCTCCCCTGGGACGGGACTTCTTTCAAAGAAAAACCTCACAGAACTATTGAGCAAAAATACTTGAAATTTTAAAGCCCTTCAGGCAATGATTATAGCCCTGCTGGTCCTTCAGAGGAGCACAAAGGGCTCCATTATATAAAATAATATTAGTATTTGATAGCTGGCACTAGCTCAAAGCATTTGTGGCACAAGAGGAGACCCAAGTTCCACTTCAAACAAGAGCAGGAGCAGGTGGCTCCTTGGCTGGGCTGTCTCTGGCTTGCTGGGCCAGAAATGTTTGTTTTTAAAAGCCTGGAGCTCTCCATTTCCACCCACGCTGAGTAACTGTGTGCTGAGGGCTTTTATGCCACAGCAGGACCATTCCTGGGGCTGCTCCCAGCACTGAGGCTCTCCACTGTTAAGTGGAGCACTTGACCCAGGCCAGCTTGGAGCAGCAGCAGAAATGAAGGAGAGCTCTGCACTAAACTAAAAATCACTTTCCCAGCACTATTTTTGCCACAGCTCGGCTCTTCCCAGCACTTCTCTCATTGGGTGGGGCAAATTTCTCTGCCGGGGGTGGGAGAATGGCAGTGTGGGAAGGAGGGCAGCAGACAAAGTTTATTACAAGGGCACAAGGTAATACTCCTCTTTTCCACAAAGAACAAGTAACCACAGCTCTCAGTGCCCCTGGAGAGGTGGTGACACCACCTCCTGGGTAAATCACAGCCTGGCCTGTTGTCATGAAAGCATTTCCATGCAGATAATTATGGGTTTCAGTACTGAAAGCTGAAGGGGTGAGTTAAAATACGTCAGCATTAGAAAAGAATTTCCCTACACTATAAACTAGACAACACAGTGGTGGGAAGAACTTTGCTTTTCCCTTGCCCTGAAAAAGGAAACAAATCACGTCCCAACCAATCCAACACAATCATCTAATAAACTTAGCAGCAGCATTTATTTATCCTCCATTTCCATTATCCCTGTGTTTTCTCTTCTCTCCCAGCACTACTGGAGCTTTTTTCCTCTACAGCACACAAGCATCAATCTCTGTCCCAGCCAGAGTGGGAACTGTTATTTTGGCCAGTTGTACTGCCAGGGAGAACAGGCTTTGCTCTGTTTCATTGACCTAGAACTTAAATTTTGCAGAGATTGCTGAGCAGGGGTGGGAGCAGCAAGAGGAGGTGCAGCAGCATCCCCAGGCTGCCTGTCCAAACAGGGTAAAGCGATGAATGGTGAAACACTGGACGAATTTGTGTTGGAGCCTGATGGAAGAGTTGTAAATGTGTGTTGTACAACTCTTGTGTAATTACAGCCGAGTTCACACACCCAAAACACACCCAGGATCCAACCCCTGCTCCAAGAACTGCACAGCAACAGCTGGGGGCAGCTCCAGCCTCGAGGAGATTGCAGTCCTTGAATCAGAGACCCCAAGTGCTCAAAGACAGAAGGCAAGAAGAGCAGGTGATGTGGAAAAACTCTAAAATATGATACAAGTATATCTGAAAAGAAATACTGAGCTCTTGATGGCTGCTGGGTCCAACAAGCGCAGGCAGCCTGGCAGGCAATCACCCTCTTCCCAGCTGCTCAAACCCAGCGAGTGTCCTCAAACCTGTGCTGAAAAAGCAGGAGCTAAATGGAGCCGAGAAGATGGCCAGGGTTTAAATTCACGTGTGGAAAGGCAGATGACAGGTTTGCAGTCAGGGAGACACAGGGAGAGTGATGTTCTGGGTTGTGTATTACAATGCAAATAGATTGCAAACAACTTCCTAATCTCGGCACAGTCCAGAATAAACCTGAGTTAATTAAAGCTGGCAGGACCTCTGAAAGAAATACAGCAGTCACCATCAACAACTATTTGCTGCAGTCACACATACAGAAATCTTGTTTATTATTCTGCAAGTCTGCCTGCTGAAGCAGACCATGAAAATTTTGGCCAGTGACACAAAGCAGCGTCTGCTTGCTGAGATAGACAAACTGTGCAAAGCCTGTGCACTAAAACAATTGCCTTGGAATAACAAACTCCTGTTTTTCCTCATGGATCTTTCCTACTGAAGCCCAGTTAACCAACTCTGTCCACAGACTTGCAGATCAAGCATTTATAAAAAAATCCTACGTCTTGCTGTGCCTTGAAAAGTTGTTTAGCAGAGTGCACCCCCAGCATAGAATGTATCTGGTGCTCTGCAGGGGACAGGAGGGAATATTTTCCCTATTTTCTGGCCACACAGCTTTGCTCAGAGTCAACACTTAAGTCAGTGTATGTCCATGTTCTGGAGTATAAACTTGTCCCAGAAGTGGTTTACTATTATCCTTAAAATTGCTTCTTTTTAGGAATATTTTCCTTTGGAATTTGCACAGTGTAGTTACTACATCACACATCAGCTTACATGTATTTGGTAGCTCCCAGCTCAACATCGTCTCCTCCCTTTTGTTCCTGCAGTAAATTCTACAGCCTGTTTTAACCCCTTTTATTACCATGACACAGACAATGATCTAGGGAATCATGGAATATCCTGAGTTGGGATCCAGAGGGCCCCCATCTCCAACTCCTGGTCCTGCTCAGGACAACTCCAAGAACTACATCCCATGCCTGAGGATGCTGTAGAAATTAATCCAAGGACTTTTGTGCACCCAGATTACAGCTAAAAAAATTCAAATCCATCACTCCTGAGCCCATTCTATCTGGTGGGACTGAAGAACAAAGGAGAAAACAGCTCCTCCCTCTTCCCTAATTAGGCTGTTCCTCTTCACACACAACACCCAGAATCCTCAACCCACACATGAGCATCACTGTAGGGCAGGAAAAGGACCTTTAAATTTTCCTCATCCTTCACTAGATGGTTGCAGTGAGTTCTTGAGAGCTGTTTTCACACTGGCCTGGACAGAGAGACACTCCTGACCCTGATTTAGTCTATTTTTTTTAAGCTGAAAAAAAAAAAGAAAACCCTTTAAGAAACAAGGACAATTCCGTTCACCCAACAGCATATTTCAAAGTTTCCTGCCTGCTGTACACGGGCCAAGAACTTTACCATGTCCTCCTACCAGACTCTTTTCTTAGGAATCCACTATATGAAATATATTTGCTATTTTACTCAATGTTTTAACTTAGTTATAAAACTCTGCCCAGTTTCCTGTTCAATAACAAGACAATTCATAAGTGATATTGTCACATGGAGCCACTCCGAAGATTCCTGAGTACTTGACTTAGTAGCAGTTCAGTTCCCCAGAGGTGCCTTTCTCCTCTTGGACAAGGTGGAAAAGGAAGAATATCTGACACTACCAGGGAAGAAAGTGTTTCAAATATGCAGACAACCACCGAGCTGATGTAAAAATACCTTTTATTAACCTAGAGAATAATGAAAGGCAGGGTAAGATTCTGTACTTTGTTGTTAGCCCCTCCACATGCTTTCTGAGAAATGCTATTGATGTGGTTTAATTACTTTTTTTGTGTTAACCATGCACTACTGAAAGGACTGAGCTTGTTTATATGATCTCCAGCTCAAATATGAATGTAATTGACATTTCTTCTGATCAAAGGGAACGAATTATTGCTGTGCTGAATTCAAAAGCTTTCCCGTAACAACAATGCAGCTCCAAAAACTCTCATTACCATAATGTAATCAGGTCTTTACAGGAATGGGATCAAATGCACCTTTGCACACTCCAATATCCAAGGGATGTTCATTATCTTACAATGACTCCATTTCATTTTAGGCCATGCTGGTTTGGAGAAGCTGTGTGGGGTTTTTTGGACAAACCAGATTGCTCCTTAAAGTGTTATCCTCAGCTACTGCAAACAGCTGTTTACCCTTGGAAGTGTGTTAAGAAATTGGGAATATTTAAAGCCAGAAATTGCCCCCTAAACATCATCCCCAGGCTGTGCTGCAGAAAGAAAAGGTATTTGGAGTGTGAGCAGTGAAAATAAGAGGAGGATTCTTCCCCAAGGAGAGATTTACGTTGTGCCCACAGGGAGTGAGGCAAAAAGACAGCAAAAGGGTCAGGAAGCAGAAGTGTTCGGTATTAGGCCAGGCTTAAGATTTCAAACTCTGCATCACTCAGATCCCTGATCCATCTGGGATTGTTCTCAGGTAGCAGAGATTAAAACAGTGCCTTCATTGGAATAAGCATCATTTTTAGGATCAGTGAGATGAGAAGTGAAGAAAGTTTTAGCCACAGTCACAACAGCAAATTCATCAGGAATAAAGGATTCAGGCCTGTGCACAGAAGTGCTGCAACAAAACCAGCAGTGAAATAGTGACAAAATCAAATTTCAGCTCATATAACCAAGGTTTGCAGAATTGACTGGCTGCGTTCCTGGACAACAGGAATCATCATCATCCCCCCCACCACCTCTCTGGGAAAGGCAGCATTCCTTCCACCACCACCAAACTTTCCTTGGCATTTCCCATGCTCTTGCAGAGGATACCATGTCCTAAATGTGCCAGAGGATAGTCTTGCTGGGAGCCTGCATCCCCCAGCACACATCCTCCACGTGGAAAGGTGGGTGGCTGCCTGTGCTCACTTTGGTGAGGGCTAAATCAAGCTGCTCAACCTAATCCCTGCATTTTTATAATTTTGAAGCAACTTCAGGAAGGCAGGAAAGGGCTGAGGATAGGGAACGATGCCTGAAACAAGGAGGGATAGACTCAGGAGCCTGTGCTGAGGGTCGGGAACCATCCACATTAATAGAGCCAGCAGCAAGAGAACAATGTGATAGGACACCAAAGAAAGCAAAGAGAACATCTTCAAAAATAAAAACAAAAGTTTATCTTGATGCAAGAGGAAGAAAGGGGACTAGTGAAGGGATAGAGAATTGATGGGGCTGTCAGTGCCAGAGACAACAGCAATGGTCCAGCAGCCTTCCAAGAGGACTGGAAAGGATAAGAGATAAAGGATGGGAGATGAAGCCCCAACAGCCTCGACAGCAGATAAGATGCTGGGCATTTGTTTAGAAAGGACAGATTTTCAGAAATATTGCTGAAGAAGAATTGGCAACTTAGGACACGACAGCAGAACAAAATCTCCAAGATAACTACAAGGAGCTGGGCTAAGCAAGGACAGAGTCCCCAAACTTAAGTTAATCAATGTTTCTTCTTCATGGTTATGAAACTACAGAGGTCACTGCAAAAATAATTTTTAAAATAGATTTTTTTCCTCTGAAGTTTAGGGCTTTCAAAGAGAAAAGTAACTTCCTGAGCACCTTTGAAAACCCAGGGCTGAGCACTGACATCCATTTGTTCTAGTTAAGGTATGCAAATACAGATGTGTTCATGCCCAAATGCAGAACCTTTCGACACCTGCTGCCTCCAATTAATAAATTAAACCCATTCCTGCTGTAGCTCAGCCTGATACAGACAAGGGCTAGCTCGAGAAGCTACACAAGGAAATGAAATTTGAAAACGTTGGTTCCTAATTCTGGAATAAATTCCGAGATAATGAAATAGCTACCATGCTGTTCCACTTGAAATTAAATTCCAGAGCAATTCAAAGGCACAGTGCTGATTACTCTTGTCATTTGGGGGGAAAAGAAAAACCCCAAGCTGAGCGGTTGTCAATTCTAACAAAACTGAAAACTGCATCCATATCCCTTCCAAAAAGCAGAGAAAGGAGAATATCTTGAATAATACCAATTCTTCAGTTTCCAGACACACCAGCCTTGTACATAAATACTGCAAAATAAAACTTGTAACGTTCCAAATCCAACAGACACAAAGGCTGGAGGCTCTCTGCTGCTTGAATCCACCTCAGGCACCAGCCCTGCATAAGCAGGAGCATTTTCTGATACAACCATCAGGCATCTGAGGCAGCTTTGAAACAGAATTCCTGTCTCCAGCTCCTCAAGCAGAAGCCTGAGGGTGTCTGTTTTTAGAAAACTATGCACTTTTAAACTCCTTAAACATTGCAATGTACAGAAAACCACACTGCAAGTGACTCTGAACCACTTTTACCCCGGGGCTTGTACAACATCTGACTGTGGGGAGGGGTGGGAGGAGAGGAAAAATTGCCTGTGCTGCAAATCATTGCCGTGGGTGGCCCCAGAGCAGAGACCTGGGGCTGCAGGAGACATCAGACTAGAGTGAGCTGTGGAGATCACTTTGCCCACCACTGTGGTTCTTACCTCATCCAGGTCCCTGTCCAGCCATGAACAGAAGGAACAGCCCCACACTTCCCTGGAAAATTTACTCCACTGGTTAATATTTCTTTCCTTTCTCCTTCTTTGAACCACTCAGATTTTTCTCTGAACCAGGCTGTACCTGTTGTCTCTGATTCAAATCCTGACCAAGGAAAAAACTTCATTTCTCCCTCAATTATGTTGTTGGTGCTATAAGGATAAACTTCTTGAGCCAGGCTCCTTAAATCTTCATTCATGTGTCAAGCTCCCAAACTCTCCAGTCATCCTCGGGCTCTCCTGTAATTTTTCCTCTCTCCTGAATGGCAGAGGAGCAAAACTGTACACAGTATCCTGGTATGGATAGGACAGGGGAATGGCTTCGGACTGACAGAGAAAAGCTTTGGGTGGGATACTGGGAGGGAATTATTCCCTGGGAGGGTGGGGAGGTCCTGGCACAGGTGTCCAGAGCAGCTGTGGCTGCCCCTGGATCCCTGGCAATGCCCAAGGCCAGGCTGAACAGGGCTGGGAGCAGCCTGGGACAGTGGAAGGGGTGGGACAAAGGTGTCAAAGGCTCCCTTTATCTCAAACCACTCTGGGATTCTATGCAGATATTTTAGGTCAACTGCTCAAAGGTTCCCTAGTATGTTACTTTCCTGAAACTAGTTGGGAATAAGAGTCTCTTTCCTTTCCTTGCCTTTACAGTTTATGCCAGTCCAAATAATTTCCCATCACTCTGTTCCTTTAAATACATGTTTAACACTTACAGCAGAAACAACCCCTCAAATCCTTTTCCTGTGCACCTTCCCCAAGCATCTTCATCATTCCCAGACCTACAATTGGCCTAAACCAAAACAAAGTTAACATAACCTCACAGCTATATTGAAAATAATACAATAAAATTGAAAAGGGGAGGAAGAAAGTGTTTTGCTTTCTGGGACATGCAATACTTCTATCAAAGGAGTTTTATGCCAAAATTGTATGCGTAGCAGCGCGTACAGAATAAATATTTCCATATGTTTTTTCCACTAGAAAGTCCTTCCAGCTGCTTGAATTCTTCCATCCATCCTGCATTTCCTTGGAGCCAGTGATAAGCAGACCCATCTATGAGGATCTGGGCCGTGTTTTTCCACTTCAGCTGAAAGCTGTCTGAAGGTCACAGTATAAATTACATTTCCTACAACAAATTTTGATGGACTAAATCAATACCCATGATCAAGTAGCCCAGGCTGGCTCCCAACAAGGACAGATCCCCAATCCTGACAGGAATTCCTCTTGTTCTTTAAATCATGGCCATCTCCATTATTCCTCTGTCAAAATAACCCTGGGTTTGGGACAATACAACAAAACATAGCCTGCAAAGGATGACATTCCTCTCCTAACTCAGTTTAATGAATTCCCTCAGGACTTTGCCACAAAGGTAACAGCAAATAAAAGGAGAGAAATCGGTAGAAAAATTATGAAATTCAAATCTATCTAGGAAAAAGAAAAGTCATCACTCTTCTAGAGAATTAGAGACTTCATTTTTTTAAATGTACAACTACATTCACAGTCCTTTGATGGAATCCCAACACTTCATTAAGTGCTCTGGATATTTAAGGGATCAAAAAATATATGGAACAAACCCAGACACCCACGTGCCTCTAGGATGCACCACTTCAAATGATCAGGCTTCAGTGTTACTACTTATTTTTCAAAATAATAATAATAATAATACTTAGTCAAAGTTACTACTTATTTTTCCAAATAGTTTTGGGTTTTATGGCTATGGAAGGTGTATTTCAATCACTCCATCATTTACCTGGAGTGGGGTTTTAGTTATTCACTTTCCAGACCATTCTTGGGGGGGAATCACTCAATGTCAGGAGTTTCAAATCACATTTCTGAAGGACATTTAACACTGGCTGTGGGGAAAATGCTCCGTGCACTGGCAGGTACCTGTTACAAATAACTCAAACCCTGTTCATCCCAAAAAACCCAACCAATTATTTAAATATGGGAAAAAAAAAAACTCCCCAAAAAACTCAGAACCACCAAGAGCAAAACTGCAAGCACACACAAATAAACCCAAAAAACAAACCATCCACCCCCATCACCAAGGAATGCTTTCAACAATATCTCATATATGTAAATTTAACATTTTTCATTGGAAGTTTTCGCCGAGTTGTATTGAACCCCACTAACACTGGTAAAGGAAAAAATATTCCCTCTGTAGGAATGTCCTAAATTTTCCTCTTGTTCCAATCCTAAAAACCTTCCCCTTCAATTAAGCACCTGACTTCAAGAATACAGAATATTTCCGCACTTAAAAAGCACTTAAGTTATTTAAGCACATATGTATAGCCCTGGATTTGATTGAAGTGTTTTCCTGAGCATGTGCATCATTCCAAAATTGATTCCAAGAGCTCTGAATAATTCACCTGAAGCTGGACATGGGATTAAATATTATGATTAAAGATCTGGCACTTAATTTACAAACAGGAACTGGCTCCACAACTGCCTGCACATCAACATTTGCTCTCCAAAGGCTTCCCGTTGATCCTTGTCAGCCAAGGGATTTAGAATCTCTTGAATAGTGTGGAATTTGTAGCACCATATCTTTCCTGGTAAGATATGGATTGGCCCAGAGAACGTCAAGAAAGGATTTTTGTCACAACCACGGCTGTGATGTGGTCAAAAAACTTCACGCAACAGCAAGGTAAGGGCAGATATCCTGTACCATAAATGAGATATTGCCCTGAGATATTTACAAGTCACAGACTTTATTGAAATACAGTTCAAGGACAAAATCCCATCCTTTAAGTCACTAAAATAAATTGAATTTTTAGGAATAGGTCTTGAGGACATCTTGTCTAACACTGGGACATGGGAAGCTGAAAGTTTAAAGTAAAGGTATAAAATCATTGATAGCAGAGTGTTCCCCTGATATATCAATAATTTTATTACAAGTGTGATTATAGTTGCAAAAATAAGACTAAATCAGTCCCTTCCATCCCATCCAAGTAATCCTGGGATTCTGTGAGCCTAAGAAGATACAGAGTTGGTTTGCAGTTTTTTGGCATTGCATTGATCCTATAGAGGAAAATCAAACAAGATGAGAGCACTGAACAGGTTCACTCCATTGGACCACATCAAAAATCAGCACCAGAAATAAGCAGAACCAACACCAAACTTCAGAGTCCAGCCCAGCAACTCCACCACTTCAAAAGGCTCTCCCAATCCTTTCTCAGCTGAAAATCAAATCCTTCTCTCCTCAAAGACAGCCTCACTCAGACCCCTTGGCAAGGAGCTCATTTGGCTGCATTAATTCCTGCAGCTTGCAGCATCCCAGATTTTGGGAAGAGCTGCATTGGGATGCATGAGAAAGCAGATTCTGCACAGAGGGAGAAAGGAATGCAGACATTGAATTAAAACCTTTAGAGAAATTAAGATGAAGCAGAGATATAAATAAAAGTCCCAGTTATAGTAAGCAAGTAAGTAGGTAGAATATACCCTAAACACTAGAAATGCTTTAAGTACCTTAGAAAAATAAAAGCTTTTGGAACCCTGATAAGCCCTAAGGCCCAGTTCTGTGGCCTGACTCCAAGACATAACAAAAACAGGGTAAGGACATTGTTTGCACTTCTAGGAGAAATAGGCTAGTTTACCTGAGCATATTTGTGTAAAATATTGTTTGTTTTTTGAGATATAGCAGATTTAAAAAAAAAAAA